>JANJGN010000045.1:4932500-5100000 GCA_026770705.1 Isurus oxyrinchus
ACATTTCCCCTTTTTGTTACTTAGTTAGGCTTGCAGCACTTATAATTGGCGAAGCAACTCCCCTTCATCTCTCTCTCACCTACTCTGCAATTGAGTGGTCTACAGGAGCCTCCAATCACACTACATTCCAAGTCTCGACCTAGGAAAGAGAAAGGAAGACGTCATTGATGCCAACAGTCATGGCCCTCGAGGGCCCAAGTTTAGTCTAACTGATGTACATTCAGAGCTAACCTGGAGAGAGTGCATCCGGAGTGATCAAACTAAGGGATTCAGAGACACGAACTGAGCAGAGTGAGCCTAGAGTTGTCTAACCAAGGGATACGGAGACTGGAACTGTGCACAGTGATCCAAGTGTGGTCATACGAAGGATAATGAAGATCAGAATGGTGCACAGTGCTCCGAGTGTTGTCTAAGCAAGGTATAAACAGACCAGAACTGCTCTCAATCAGAAAGCTACAATGTATTTTACACAACTGAATACCAGCACAACCCTGATGGACTGAAAGGTCTCCCGTTGCCCATCTCAGTGTTTCTATAAATTGAGCACTGAGAGATGTACTCACTTCCCAATGTAGACGTTGCACTCACTCCTCCATCGGCAGTGATGGGCTGCACCAGCACCAGGAACCCAAGCAGCAAAAGCAGTGCTTTCCTCATTCTCCGCTGATCTCCTCCCAGTCACAATGAGATAGCAGGAGCACAGACGCTCTTTATATGTACACACAGAGCATTCTGTAGTTAATAATCACACACACGCAGAGCGGGTAGACTCTAACTTGGACACGTTGAAGGGAACGTTCACTAACTGAGTCCAACATTAACTGGAATCAAGTAGGTTTGTTTATTAATAAGAAGAGGGACAGATCTGAATAATGATTGAGCTGACAAAATTCTCATCATCCTCCATCTAGTTCTTTTGTCAATGAAATAAAATCTGTTTCTACTGGTTCCCTAATCTCCCATCCTCGGAAATCTCCCACGATCTCTATTGGGAGAAGAGTTGGGGAGCTCTACCTGTTGTCCTGGGGCCAATGTTTATCCACCGGCCAACACCACGATCACATATTATCCAGTCAGTATTGCATTGCTGCTGGGATCTTGCTGTGCACAAATTGGCTGTCACATATTGTGGATTAAAACAGTGACTGTCCATCAAATTGACGTTCAGTGTATATCACTCACTGTGCCCAGTGAGACCATGGTGCTTCTCTGGTGTGACTGAGCTCACCCAGAGATACAGCCTCCACCCCTCCTTCTAGAGACACTATCATCTCTCCCACCCCCTCCTATCCCCCCACACACCCCCACCCCCAACACCCCACATCTCAATTGTCTCCCCACTCAGCACCTCCACGCCCTGCAAGATTCCCTCCCTTTTACCTCATTCCCACAACCCTCTATCCATTCCTTCTTCCCAGTGCCCCTGTCCTCATTGATCCCTCACTGCCGTCTACCTGCATTGCCTGGATGGGCCGAATGGCTTCCTGAGCCGTGATGACCCAATGAATCCACCTTAATTGGGTGTTTAATTGTCTCCCAGTGATGGGCATTAGCTGGAGACTAAACTACTCTCCTGTATCCAGGATTGGGATGAAAGGTTGGAGATGTCTGGAATGCAATGTGTGGATAAAGAGTTCCATGTCCGCCATCAGAGTTGAAGCACAAATCAGTCACTTTGAGCAGTTTACCGGCCTGTTAAATATTTCCCTGGAACATGGAACTGAGCGGACACCAGGTGCCTTCCTGTCTGACAGCCTTGAACAAGGTGTGAGGATCTGACAGGAATGAATCAGCACAGGATAGGGTCCAGCAGCTCACTGCCCGTCTGTGTGGACAATACACAGGCTTTAATCTTCTAAATATCCTCAGCAGCCCCTCCAGGGCTCTCACATCCCCCCTCATGTGTGGTGATCAGAGCTGGATGTATTAATCGAGCTGCGGCCTAACCAGGGCTTTATCATTGTTCAGAGTATCTTCCCCTGATTTTGTCCCCAATACCTGTATTTTTGAGTGTCAGGTAATGACCATCTGCAACAAGAGAGAATTTAACCATCGCCCCTTGACATTCAATGCCATTACCATCACTGAATCCCCCATTAACTTCATCCTGGGGGTTACCATTGACCAGAAACTGAACTGGACCAGCCATATAAATACTGTGGCTACAAGAGCAGGTCAGAGGATGGGAATCCTGCAGAGAGTAAATCACCTCCTGGCTCCCCAAAGCCTGTCCACCATCGGCACAGGTCTGGTCTCCAAATCCCTCAGTGAGACCACACTTGGAGTAGTCTGCAGAGTTTTGGCCTCCATAACCATCGCTTGATGTCAATTTGAGCACTGTACACAGTGCTTGTCTCTGTATACCTCGTTTGGACCACATCTGCAGCACTGGGCACAGTTTTATCCTCCATATCCCTCGGTTAGACCACACTTGGAGTACTAGACACAGTTCTGGTCTCCATATCCCTTGGCCTGGCCACACTCGGAGCACTGCGCACAGTTCTGTTCTCCATAACCATCGGGCAGACCACACCTGGAGCAGTCTGCCCAGTTCTGGTCTCCGAATCCCTAAGTTACAAGCATTCGGACCTCTGTGCACAGTTTTGACCTCCATCTACTTAAGACGACGACACTTGGAGCAATGTGCACAATTCTTGTCTCCATATCCCTGGGCCTGTCCACACATAGAGCACTGTGAAGACTTTGGTCCCCATATCCCTTGGACTGGCCAAACTAGAAGCATGGTGCACAGTTCTGGTCTCCATATCCCTCAGTTAGAACACACTCAGAGCACTTTGCACAGTTTTGTCCTCCATATCTATCGATTCACTGGACTAGGAGAACTGTGCACAGTTTTGGATTCCAGATCCATCTGTTGACATCACTTGGTGCAGTAGACACAGTTACGGTCTCCATATCCCTTGGCCTGGCTGCACTTGGAGCACAGTTCTGGTTTCCAAATCCCTCACTTAGACCACACTCAGAGCTCTGTGCTCAGTTTTGGACTCCATATACATCACTTGACAACACTTGGAGCACTGTGCAGAGTTCTGGTCTCCATATCACTTGGTTAGGCCACCAATCGAACGCTGTGAGTAGTTCTATTCTCCATGTCCTTTGTCTAGGCCTCACAGACCAAACTGATGATAGTGCAATATCAGGATGCGGCAGTGAAAGGGGGACTTCAACATTTAGGGTGATACATAATAAATGTTTGAGCGAGAGTCGAGGGTCCTTACTGGTGACATCAACAGCGGATTCCTTTCTGCATTTCAGGTGTTGTCTCTGCATGTGACAGAATTAAAGGGGGCACCTGTCAATGGGGACAGCGCTGCGGAAATGAAGGTTTGACATGCCACAAGTGACTCACTGATTTGCAGGCAAGTGGGGAATATTCCATCATAGTCCTGACTGGTGCCTTGTAGATGGTGGACAGGATTTGGGGAGTCAGCAGGTGAGTTGCTCACTGCAGGATTCCCAGCCTCTGACCTGCTCTTGTAGCCACAGTGTTTATATGGCTGGTCCAGTTCAGTTTCTGGTCAATGGTAATCCCCAGGATGAAGTAAGTGGGGGATTCAGTGATGGTAATGGCATTGAATGTCAAGGGGCGATGGTTGGATTCTCTCTTGTTGCAGATGGTCATTACCTGACACTCAAAAATACAGGTATTGGGGACAAAATCAGGGGAAGATACTCTGAACAATGATAAAGCCCTGGTTAGGCCGCAGCTAGATTAATACATCCAGCTCTGATCACCACACATGAGGGGGGATGTGAGAGCCCTGGAGGGGCTGCTGAGGATATTTAGAAGATTAAAGCCTGTGTATTGTCCACACAGACGGGCAGTGAGCTGCTGGACCCTATCCTGTGCTGATTCATTCCTGTCTGATCCTCACACCTTGTTCAAGGCTGTCAGACAGGATGGCACCTGGTGTCCGCTCAGTTCCGTGTTCCAGGGAAATATTTAACAGGCCGGTAAACTGCTCAAAGTGACTGATTTGTGCTTCAACTCTGATGGCCGACATGGATCTCTTTATCCACACATTGCATTCCAGACATCTCCACCCTTTCATCCCAATCCTGGATACAGGAGAGTAGTTTAGACTCCAGCTAATGCCCATCACTGGGAGACAATTAAACACCCCATTAAGGTGGATTCATTGGGTCATCACGGCTCAGGAAGCCATTCGGCCCATCCAGGCAATGCAGATAGACGGCAGTGAGGGATTAATGAGGACAGGGGCCCTGGGAAGAGGGAATGGATAGAGGGTTGTGGGAATGAGGTCAAAGGGAGGGAATCTTGCAGGGCTGGAGGTGCTGAGTGGGGAGACAATTGAGATGTGGGGTGTTGGGGGTGGGGGTGTGTGGGGGGATAGGAGGGGGTGGGAGAGATGATAGTGTCTCTAGAAGGAGGGGTGGAGGCTGTATCTCTGGGTGAGCTCAGTCACACCAGAGAAGCACCATGGTCTCACTGGGCACAGTGAGTGATATACACTGACCCTACAAAGGATAGAGTTCACGATGCTGAACACAGTCCCCGGAAATGCCGACTGGAGGATTGTCCGGGCCCCTGACTGCAGACTCACTGTAGGGTGTGGGGTTGGGGAAATTATAGCCCCGGGTTTCAAATAAAACACAAATAGCGGTGATGGTGAGAGTGAAACTAGTGGATTGTGGTGAAGACCCACCTGGTTGACTCATGTCCCTTAGGGAAGGGAATCTGCCATCTCAGGAATCCATTCAGCCCATCCAGTCCATGCTGACAGACGGCAGTGAGGGATCAATGAGGTGAGCACACTTGGGAAGAGGGAATAGATAGAGGGTTGTGGGAATGAGGTAGTAGAGAGCAGATTTTCCAGGGTTGGAGGAACCGAGTGGGGAGAGAAATAAGATGTGAGGGGGCGGGTGGGAGAGGAGATAGGGGTTTTGGAATGAGGGGTGGAGACTTTATCTCTGGGTGAGCTCAGTCACACAAGAGAAGGATCAGGGTCTCATTGGGAGCAGTGAGTGATACACTGTCCCTACAAATGATAGGCCACACGTGGGGCACTGTGCACAGTTCTTGTCTCTGTATCGCTCGCTTAGGCCACACTTAGAGCACTGTGCACCGTTCAGTGCTCTATATCCCTTGGCCTGAATCACCTGGAGCACTGTGGACATTTCTGCTCTCCATATCCCTCGTTTGGACCACATCTGCAGCACTGGGCATAGTTTTGTCCTCCATATCCCTCGGTTGTCCACACTCAGAACACTGCGCAGTGTTGACCTTCATATCCCACTGTTGACCACACTTGGGCACTGTTCTCAATTCTGGTCTCCGAACCCTTGGTTGGACTACATCTGGGCACTGTGCACAGTTCTGCTCTCTGTATCCCTCCGTTAGACCACACTCGTAGCACTGTGCACAGTTTTATACTCCATACCCATCGGTTCACCATGCCCGGAGCATTGTTCCCAGTTTTGGACTCCATTACACTTGGTTGACTGCACTTGTAGCACTGTGCACAGTTCTGTCTCCACAGTGCTCGGTTAGACCATACTTGGAGCACTCTGCACAGGTCTCGTCTCCAAATCCCTCAGTGAGACCACACTTGAAGCAGTGTGCAGAGTTTTGGCCTCCATAACCATTGCTTGATGTCACTTTGAGCACTGTACACAGTGCTTGTCTCTGTATACCTCGTTTGGACTACATCTGCAGCACTGGGCACAGTTTTATCCTCCATATCCCTCGGTTGCCCACAATCAGAGCACTGCGCAGTTTTGACCTTCCTATCCCTCGGTTGACCACGCTTGGGCACTGTTCACAATTCTGTCTCCAAACCCTGGTTTGGACTACATCTGGGCACTGTGCACAGTTCTGGTCTTCATATCCCACAGTTAGACCACACTTGCTGCACTGTGGACAGTTTCGGTCTCCATATCCCTTGGCCTGGTTTCACTTGGAGCTCTGTGCACAGTCCTTGTTTCCTTATCCCTCGGATGGATTACAGCTGGAACACTGGCACAGTTCTGGTCTTCATTTCCCTTGGTTAGACAACATTTGGTGCAGTTTTGCTCCCCAAATCCCATGGCCTGGCCACAGCTTGAGCACTGTGCACAGTTCTGGTCTCCATATCCCACGGATGAACCACACTTGGAGAACTGAGCAAAGTTCTCATCTCCAAATCCCTCGGTTGACCACACTCAGAGAACTGTGCACAGTTTTAGTCTCCACATCACTCGGTTGGAGACACTTTGAGCACTGTGCACAGTTCTGGCCTCCATATTCCTCTGTTCAGCCATACCTGGAGCACGCTACACAGTTCTGGCCTCCATATCCCTCGGTTAGACGACACTTGGAGTACTAGACACAGTTCTGGTCTCCATATCCCTTGGCATGGCCACACTCGGAGCACTCCGCACAGTTCTGTTCTCCATACCCATCGGGCAGACCACACCTGGAGCAGTCTGCCCAGTTCTGGTCTCCGAATCCCTAAGTTACAAGCATTCGGACCTCTGTGCACAGTTTTGACCTCCATCTACTTAAGACGACGACACTTGGAGCAATGTGCACAATTCTTGTCTCCATATCCCTGGGCCTGTCCACACATAGAGCACTGTGAAGACTTTGGTCCCCATATCCCTTGGACTGGCCAAACTAGAAGCATGGTGCACAGTTCTGGTCTCCATATCCCTCAGTTAGAACACACTCAGAGCACTTTGCACAGTTTTGTCCTCCATATCTATCAATTCACTGGACTAGGAGAACTGTGCACAGTTTTGGATTCCAGATCCATCTGTTGACCTCACTTGGTGCAGTAGACACAGTTACGGTCTCCATATCCCTTGGCCCGGTTGCACTTGGAGCACAGTTCTGGTTTCCAAATCCCTCACTTAGACCACACTCAGAGTTCTGTGCTCAGTTTTGGACTCCATATACATCACTTGACAACACTTGGAGCACTGTGCAGAGTTCTGGTCTCCATATCACTTGGTTAGGCCACCAATCGAACGCTGTGAGTAGTTCTATTCTCCATGTCCCTTGTCTAGGCCTCACAGACCAAACTGATGATAGTGCAATATCAGGATGTGGCAGTGAAAGGGGGACTTCAACATTTAGGGTGATACATAATAAATGTTTGAGTGAGAGTGGAGGGTCCTTACTGGTGACATCAACAGCGGATTCCTTTCTGCATTTCAGGTGTTGTCTCTGCATGTGACAGAATTAAAGGGGGCACCTGACAATGGGGACAGTGCTGCAGAAATGAGGGTTTGACATGCCACAAGTGACTCAGTGCTTTGCAGGCAAGTGGGGAATATTCCATCATAGTCCTGACTGGTGCCGTGTCGATGGTGGACAGGCTTTGGGGAGTCAGCAGGTGAGTTACACTCCACAGGATTCCCAGCCTCTGACCTGCTCTTGTAGCCACAGTGTTTATATGGCTGGTCCAGTTCAGTTTCTGGTCAATGGTAACCCCCAGGATGAAGTTAGTGGGGAGTTCAGTGATGGTAATGGTATTGAATGTCAAGGGGCGATGGTTAGATTCTCCCTTGTTGCAGATGGTCATTACCTGACACAAAAATACAGGTATTGGGGACAAAATCAGGGGAAGATACTCTGAACAATGATAAAGCCCTGGTTAGGCCGCAGCTAGATTAATACATCCAGCTCTGATCACCACACATGAGGGGGGATGTGAGAGCCCTGGAGGGGCTGCTGAGGATATTTAGAAGATTAAAGCCTGTGTATTGTCCACACAGACGGGCAGTGAGCTGCTGGACCCTATCCTGTGCTGATTCATTCCTGTCAGATCCTCACACCTTGTTCAAGGCTGTCAGACAGGATGGCACCTGGTGTCCGCTCAGTTCCGTGTTCCAGGGAAATATTTAACAGGCCGGTAAACTGCTCAAAGTGACTGATTTGTGCTTCAACTCTGATGGCCGACATGGAACTCTTTATCCACACATTGCATTCCAGACATCTCCAACCTTTCATCCCACTCCTGGATACAGGAGAATAGTTTAGTCTCCAGCTAATGCCCATCACTGGGAGACAATTGAAGACCCATTAAAGGGAGGTTCATAGAGTCATCACAGCTCAGGAAGCCATTCGGCCCATCCAGTCCATGCAGATAGACGGCAGTGAGAAATAAACTAAGACAGGACCCCTGGGAAGAGGGAATGGATAGAGGGTTGTGGGAATGTGGTATTAGGGAGGGGATTATCCAGGGATGGAGGTATTGAGTTGGGAGGCAATTACGATGTGAGGCGGCAGGTGGGAGAGGAATTACATTCTCTATAATGAGGGGTGGAGACTTTATCTCTGGGTGAGCTCAGTCACACAAGAGAAGGATCAGGGTCTCATTGGGAGCAGTGAGTGTCCCTACAAAGGATAGGCCACACCTGGAGCACTGTGCACAGTTCTGGTCTCCATATCCCTCGGTTAGACCACACCTGGAGCACTGTGCACAGTTCTGGTCTCCATATCCCTCGGTTAGACCACACCTGGAGCTCTGTGCTCAGTTCTGGTCTCCATATCCCTCGGTTAGACCACACCTGGAGCACTGTGCACAGTTCTGTTCTCCATATCCCTCGGTTAGACCACATCTGGAGCTCTGTGCTCAGTTCTGGTCTCCATATCCCTCGGTTACACCACACCTGGAGCTCTGTGCTCAGTTCTGGTCTCCATATCCCTCGGTTAGACCACACCTGGAGCACTGGGCACAGTTCTGGTCTCCATATCCCTCGGTTAGACCACATCTGGAGCACTGTGCACAGTTCTGGTCTCCATATCCCTTGGTTAGATCACACCTGGAGCTCTGTGCTCAGTTCTGGTAGATACATCCCTTGACTGGACCATGAATGCAGCACTATCTACATGTCCTGTATGAACACACTTCAGTTACGTGACACTTGGACATTCGGGGATGCTGAATGGTGCCGTCAATGATCTCTTCCTCTCTTGTTCCCAGCCTGGCCTTTCAGATGTGGTGACACTCGAGGAGCCTGAAGATGAATGGAATGTGAGGACACGATGCTTAGGAATTGCTTCTTTTTCTTCAAGTGCTGCAAGGCATACTGAGTTACACAATTGGAACCTGAACCTGGGTGAGAGCCGTCAGAGTCTCTGACTGAATCTCACTGGAATTTCTGGCATTCAGGCCCCGCTGCCTTGTGTAGATCCAGTGACCCATGACCCACTGCCTTCTGAGTCATGTGAATGAAACTGGCTGTATGGATCACCGCCTCTGGTCCATGTCTCATTTCTCACTCGGATCAGTGTGTCACCCTACTGACAGGGAGGGAGCAGAGGTCAGGGACTGGCAGGGCCACATTGACATCTTGTATCTCCAATATAGTCACACTCACACTATCATTCCTTACAGCCAGTGTCCCAGCCTCATCCTGCACATACTCTGGACATCTCATGTCCCACTGAGAGGACAGGCCCACCAGCCATGATGACTCAGTGACATACAGTCTGTGTAGGCTCAGTCCGGGAATTCCCAACGCTGAATCCACTCACCATAATGTCCGATAGCGTTGAATCTGAAACTGGGAAAGCAATCCTCCTGCTGATTGCCACCTACAACCACTCCCTGAGCTGTGGAATCAGCTCTCCTCCATCTTAAACCCCACTTGGAAGAAGCACTGGGTGTAGTGAGGACACAGGGTGCACTCTGGTTGGAGCCTGTATGACCATCACCAAGAGGGGCTCAGCAGCACCATTACACACCCAGGTGCTCGATCTCTGAAAGGCAAACTCTGCTTGAGGCAAGTGGTGAGAGAACCAACCAGAGGTGAAAACAAACTTGACCTTTGCCCTCACCAATCCCCTTGCCGCAGATGCATCTGCCCATGAGCGGGGTGAGTAGGAATGAGCACCGCACAGTCTGGGTGAAGACAAAGTCCTGTCTTCACACTGTGGACACACTCCATCGTGTTGTGTGTCACTATCACCCCGCGCTGTCAGGGAGGGAGTTCCAGGATCCAGCTCCGTTCCCCTGTGTGGCTATTTTTGTCTCCTATGCACCCCCTTTCCCATCTCCTTCATCCTCTCAAGCTATCTCTCCGTCTCTCTCTCTCTCTCTCTCTCTCCCATCCTGCCTCCTCCCATCAGCCCAGGTGGTTAAATATTTCTAATTTGAGGCCGCTTTTGTTTTGTTAAATATTTGCCCCTGAAGCGGAACTGCCCTTTCCCCAGTCACCATCCTGTCTGACTCCGGTTAGGAATGAGCTGTCCCTGGATATGACCCAGCAGCTCACTGCCTGTCTGTGAGGACAATACACAAACCCTCAACTATTGAGTGTCCACATATCATCAGATTAATCCATCCAATGCTGTGAAATACTGCGGGGAGATGCTCCATGAGCAGGTGTGTATACACAGACAAATATACACGCACCCCACCTGTCACCATGGTAAGGGATTTGAAGAGGATATGGGAATATTGTGGGGAAAGGGAACAGTCATTGCCCATCCCTTATTGCCCCTTGGGAAGGTGGTGGGTGAGCCACCATCTTGAGCCGCTGCAGTCCCGTGTGGTGTAGGTACATCTACAGCGCTGTTAGGGAGGGAGTTCCAGGATTTTGACCCAGCGACAGTGAAGGAACGGCCGATATATTTCCAAGTCAGAATGGTGAGTGGCTCAGAGGGGAACTTCCAGGTGGTGGTGTTCCCATGTGTCTGCTGCCCTTGTCCTTCTAGATGGGAAAGGTCGTGGGTTTGCAAGAAGCTGTCCTGGTGAGTCACTGCAGTGCATCTTGTAGATGGTACACACACTGCTGCTACTGTGCGTCGGTGGTGGAGGGAGTGAATGTTTGTGGATGGGGTGCTGATCAAGCGGGACTGCTTTGTCCTGGATGGTGTCGAGCTTCTTGAGTGTTGTGGGAGCCGCACTCATCCAGGCAAGTGGGGAGTATTCCATCATAGTCCTGACTGGTGCCTTGTAGATGGTGGACAGGTTTTGGGGAGTCAGGAGGTGAGTTACTCTCCGCAGGATTCCCAGCCTCTGACCTGCTCTTGTAGCCACAGTATTTATATGGCTGGTCCAGTTCAGTTTCTGGTCAATGGTAACCCCCAGGATGAAGTTAGTGGTGGATTCAGTGATGGTAATGGCATTGAATGTCAAGGGGCGATGATTAAATTCTCTCTTGTTGCAGATGGTCATTACCTGACACTCAAAAATACAGGTATTGGGGACAAAATCAGGGGAAGATACTCTGAACAATGATAAAGCCCTGGTTAGGCCGCAGCTAGATTAATACATCCAGCTCTGATCACCACACATGAGGGGGATGTGAGAGCCCTGGAGGGGCTGCTGAGGATATTTGGAAGATTAAAGCCTGTGTATTGTCCACACAGATGGGCAGTGAGCTGCTGGACCCTATCCTGTGCTGATTCATTCCTGTCTGATCCTCACACCTTGTTCAAGGCTGTCAGACAGGATGGCACCTGGTGTCCGCTCAGTTCCATGTTCCAGGGAAATATTTAACAGGCCGGTAAACTGCTCAAAGTGACTGATTTGTGCTTTAACTCTGATGTCCGACATGGAACTCTTTATCCACACATTGCATTCCCGACATCTCCAACCTTTCATCCCACTCCTGGATACAGGAGAGTAGTTTAGTCTCCAGCTAATGCCCATCACTGGGAGACAATTAAACACCCAATTAAGGTGGATTCATTGGGTCATCACGGCTCAGGAAGCCATTCGGCCCATCCAGGCAATGCAGGTAGATGGCAGTGAGGGATCAATGAGGACAGGGGCCCTGGAAAGAGGGAATGGATAGAGGGTTGTGGGAATGAGGGAAAAGGGAGGGAATCTTGCAGGGCTGGAGGTGTCGAGTTGGGAGACAATTGAGATGTGGGGTGTTGGGGGTGGGGGTGTGTGGGGGGATAGGAGGGGGTGGGAGAGATGATAGTGTCTCTAGAAGGAGGGGTGGAGGCTGTATCTCTGGGTGAGCTCAGTCACACCAGAGAAGGACCATGGTCTCACTGGGCACAGTGAGTGATATACACTGAATGTCAATTTGATGGACAGTCACTGTTTTAATCCACAATATGTGACAGCCAATTTGTGCACAGCAAGATCCCAGCAGCAATGCAATACTGACTGGATAATATGTGATCGTGGTGTTGGCCGATGGATAAACATTGGCCCCAGGACAACAGGTAGAGCTCCCCAACTCTTCTCCCAATAGAGATCGTGGGAGATTTCCGAGGATGGGAGATTAGGGAACCAATAGAAACAGATTTTATTTCATTGACAAAAGAACTAGATGGAGGATGAGGAGAATTTTGTCAGCTCAATCATTATTCAGATCTGTCCCTCTTCTTATTAATAAACAAACCTACTTGATTCCAGTTAACGTTGGACTCAGTTAGTGAACGTTCCCTTCAACGTGTCCAAGTTAGAGTCTACCCGCTCTGCGTGTGTGTGATTATTAACTACAGAATGCTCTGTGTGTACATATAAAGAGCGTCTGTGCTCCTGCTATCTCATTGTGACTGGGAGGAGATCAGCGGAGAATGAGGAAAGCACTGCTTTTGCTGCTTGGGTTCCTGGTGCTGGTGCAGCCCATCACTGCCGATGGAGGAGTGAGTGCAACGTCTACATTGGGAAGTGAGTACATCTCTCAGTGCTCAATTTATAGAAACACTGAGATGGGCAACGGGAGACCTTTCAGTGCATCAGGGTTGTGCTGGTATTCAATTGTGTAAAATACATTGTAGCTTTCTGATTGAGAGCAGTTCTGGTCTGTTTATACCTTGCTTAGACAACACTCGGAGCACTGTGCACCATTCCGATCTTCATTATCCTTCGTATGACCACACTTGGATCACTGTGCACAATTCCAGTCTCCGTATCCCTCAGTTAGACAACTCTAGGCTCACTCTGCTCAGTTCGTGTCTCCGAATCCCTTAGTTTGATCACTCCGGATGCACTCTCTCCAGGTTAGCTCTGAATGTACATCAGTTAGACTAAACTTGGGCCCTCGAGGGCCATGACTGTTGGCATCAATGACGTCTTCCTTTCTCTTTCCTAGGTCGAGACTTGGGATGTAGTATGATTGGAGGCTCCTGTAGACCACTCAATTGCAGAGTAGGTGAGAGAGAGATGAAGGGGAGTTGCCTCGCCAATTATAAGTGCTGCAAGCCTAACTAAGTTACAAAAAGGGGAAATGTCCCCCTGTGAGAGCCGCCTGAGGCTCTGATTGAAGCTATCTGTAATTCCTGTCATTCTGCTTCTGACACATTGTGTGGATCCAATGACCCCTGGCCCACTGCTTTCTGAATCATGTGAATAAAACTGTCTGCATCGATCACCGCCTCTTGTCCGTGTCTCATTTCTCACTCGGATCGGTGTGTCTCCATATTGACAGGGAGGGAGGGGAGGTCAGACAATGGCAGGGTCACATTGACATCTTATAACTCCAATGTAGACACACTCACAGAAACATAACGTAAAGACAATGCGCTAATCGCGTGCCCCCCATTCCCTGGGTATCCCGTGTCCCTCTGACAGGACTGTCCCCACCAGAGGTGACAGAGCAGTGACATACAGTCGGGAGAGGCTGGTCCTGGGAGTCCTCAACAAGACCACAGTCTCTCTGATGTCACAAGACATGAGGGCAAACAGGGGAATGGACACCTCCTGCTGACTCCCACCTACCGCTCTCCCGAATCTGATCAATCTCTCCCCCTCCATGTTAAACACCACATGGAGGAAGCACTGAGCGTATCGAGGGCACATAATGTTCTCTGCTGTGGGACCTGCATGTCCATCACCAAGAGTGTCTCAGTGTCAGCGTTACAGACCCAGGTGTCCGAGCCCTGAAAGGCAGAATAGGCCTGAGGCAGGTGAACCAACAAGAGGGAAGATTCTACTCCACCCCATCCTCACCAATCTACCTGCTGCAGATACATCTGTCCCTGACGCTGTTGGTGGGAATGACCCCCGCACAGTCCTTGTGACGATTGACCATGTTGGGCACCTACTCGGGCTCGCTGGAATGATGCCAGACCTTGGTCATTGGCATCTTGCAACAGGTCCCCCAGCCTGGAGGAGGAGAGGGAAGAGGATGTGAGAACAGGAATAGAGGCACCAACTGATCTTGGGGGAGAGGCTCAGGAGGGTGAGGCAGTGCCCTTGGTGCTTCTCCGTTCAGGACATCCTTCACCCACTGTACCTCACCCCCCCAGACCCTGCAGTGCCCTGTCCGAGAGCCTGCCCATCCTCTCCCTTGGTAAGAGAACCATCCGGCATTGTGCCGCTGTGTGCCAGGCTGCCCACTGCCCACGCTCAGTGGAAGTGGGCGTGAGGAGCCCACACAGGTTACCCACATGGGCATTGCCTCTGTTCAGCAATTGAGCGTTGAATGTGTAACTGTCTCTGTTTGAGCCTCTCCAGGCAAGTTCCAATTGTGGCCATTGCCAATTAGGACCAACATGGGGACCAGGCCTTTAGCGCCTGCTCCCACCCTCACTCTGAAATCCTCCCCACAGTGTTTACGCAGTGAAACTCGTCAGGGACACCAGACAGATGTGGAACCTACCCCCTGCTGGACACTGCTGGAATCACACACACACACACACACACACACACACACAAACACACCTTTAGCAATCTACCCCCTGCTGGACATCGCCGGAATCACACGCACACACACACACACACACACACACACACCTTCAGCAATCTACCCCCTGCTGGCCACGGCTGGAATCACACGCACACACACACACACACACACACACCTTCAGCAATCTACCCCCTGCTGGCCACGGCTGGAATCACACACACACACACACAGACACACCTTTAGCAATCTACCCTCTGTTGGACACTGCCGGTATCACACACACACACACACACACACATTTAACAATCTACGCCCTGCTGGACACTGCTGGAATCACACACACACACACACAGACACACACACACACACATTTAACAATCTACGCCCTGCTGGACACTGCTGGAATCACACACACACACAGACACACACACACACACACACACATTTAGCAAATTACCCTCTGCTGGACACTGCCGGTATCACACACACGCGCGCGCGCGCGCGCACACGCACACACACACACACACCTTTTGCAATCTACCCTCTGCTGGACACTGCCGGTAGCACACACACGCATACACACACACACACACACACACATTTAGCAATCTATCCCCTGCTGGACACTGCTGGAATCACACACACACACACTCACACTCACACACCTTTAGCAATCTACCCCCTGCTGGACACTGCCGGAATCACACACACACACACACACACACACAGACACACACACACACACACACACACACACACACACACATTTAACAAACTACCCCCTGCTGGACACTGCTGGAATCACACACACACACACACACACACACCCTTAGCAATCTACCCCCTGCTGGACACTGCCGGAATCTCTCACAGACACACCCACACACACCTTTCGCAATCTACCCTGTGCTGGACACTGCTGGAAATGTCCAATTAGCTCCTGTTCCAGGCACAGGAAGATTCCATGAGAAGGATGAAGAATTTGCAATTTCCCTTGTTACAGGTCTGACAGCATCGGCGGAGAAGAAAAGAGTTGACGTTTTGAGTCCTCATGACCCCTTGACAGAACTTTGAATTTTCACTCAAGTTTTGTCTAAGGGTCATGAGGACTCGAAACGTCAACTCTTTTCTTCTCCGCCGATGCTGCCAGACCTGCTGAGTTTTTCCAGGTAATTCTGTTTTTCTTTTGGATTTCCAGCATCTGCAGTTTTTTTGTTTTTATCCCTTGTTACAGGGTCAGGCAGCTAAAAATGAGGAAGAGAAACTCAAAACAGATTTGATAAAATAATAGAATTCTAGCCCACAAAGTGGCCATTCAGCCCATCATGTCTCTGCACGTTCTTCTGTGAATCTATTCGATTTGTTCCACTGCACCCAGTTCTTCCCCAATAGTCCTTTCAATGTAATTGTATAACGTGTCCATCCAGGTCTAAACAAGTCAGACTGTGAGAACACATGTTTCCTCATCTCCCCCCCGGGTTCTCTTACCAATCTCCGTCTGTCTGTTTCCCTCTGGTTACCACCCCCTCTGCCACTTGAAGTGTTTTACCCTTACTTACTCCATCGACAGGCTGATTTTGAATGGATACTGTTAAATTTCCACTTCACCTTCTCTGCTCCAAGGAGAATAATCCCAGCGTCCCCAGTCTCTGCACATTGACTGAAGCCTCTCACCCCTGATAGTTATTCTAGTGAATCTCCTCCACATTCTCTCTCAGGCATTGACACCTTTCCCAAAGCCTGGTGCCCATCATTAGACACAGTTATCCAGCTCGGGGATCGCCAGGGTGTTAGAAAGGGTTTTTGCAATAGCTCCCTTTCATTTGGGCTCTATTCCTGCATTGAAGAAGTCAGGGATGTCATCTCCGTATTGGGCAGAATTCCCAAATTGTGTGTCTAGGATTTCTGGACCAAGTCACCAGATCTCTCTGTTCCTGAATCACTTTGAAAATAGAACCATTCTTGTGCATCGCCAGTTCTTATAATTCTGATCAAAATGTACCTCTTCACTCCTCTGTGTTAGTATTCATCTACAATGTCTCTGCACCATTCACCTGAGTCTTTGTGTCATAATAATCATATTACAAACCTCCTCAATTTTTATTACATTTCTGTGACTTATACACAATGTAAAGTTAAAAATCTACCCTGTATAACAAACTCCAGCTCATTAACCTATATCACAGAGAGCTGTGATCGAAACATTGATCCCTGAGGACCACTGTAGATATCCCTTGTAAACAAAAAGCGCCCTTAAACAGTGGGGCCTGTGCTGAGAGTGGGGTCTGTGTTCAGTGTGAGGTCTGTGATCAGAGGGAGTAAAGAGCCCATTCTGAACAGAGAACGCTGAATACAGACACCACTCTGCACACATTCGCAAACACCACATTCAGTGTGTGGGCTGTGTTCAGAGAGGTGTCTGTGCTCCAACAGGGGCTGGTGTTCAGAGTGCTCTGTGTTCAGGGAGGGATCTATGTTCAATGTGGGGTCTGTGTTCAGGGCCAGGGGTAGTGTTCAGAGTAGGGTCTGCACTGAGGGAGATATCTCTGTTCAATGTGGGGCGTGTGTTCAGAGTAGGGATGGTGTTCAGACAGGGCTCTGTGATTCGAGGTGCCTAGCTTCAGTGTGGGGTGTGTGTTCAGAGCAGGGATCATGTTCAGAGTGGGTTCTGTGTTTGGAGAGCGGTCTATGTTGAGAGTGAACTGTGTTGAGAGAGGTGAATGTGCTCAGAGAGGGGTTTGCGCTCAGGCTGGGGCCTTTGTTTAGATGATGCCCTGTGTTCAGAGCAGTTCCTGTGTTCAGAATCGGGGTGCCTTCCGACTGTGGCATTTGGTCCATCTAGGATGTATGTTTACACGGAGGTCTGCTTTCAGAGTGGGGTTAGTGTTCAGGCTGTGGTACTTGTTCAGACTAGCATCTGGGTTTATGTTGAGGGCCATTTTCAGTGTGTGCTCTGTGTTCAAAGTGTGGTCTTTGTATAAAGAGGGGTTTGTGTACAAACTGTGCTGTTAGTTTAGACTAGGATCTGTGTTTAGATTGGGCTCTGTGTTCAGTGTGTGATATGTGTTCAGAGTGTGATCTTTGTATGAAGAGGGGTTTGTGTACAAACTGTGCTGTTAGATTAGACCAGGATCTGTGTTTAGATTGGGCTCTGTGTTCAGTGTGTGATATGTGTTCAGAGTGTGGTCTTTGTATAAAGAGGGGTTTGTGTACAAACTGTGCCGTTAAATTAGACTAGGATCTGTGTTTCGATTGGGCTCTATGTTCAGTGTGTGATATGAATTCAGAGTGTGGTCTTTGTATAAAGCGGGGTTTGTGTACAAACTGTGCTGTTAGATTAGACTAGGATCTGTGTTTAGATTGGGCTCTGTGTTCAGTGTGTGATATGTGTTCAGAGTGAGGTCTTTGTATAAAGAGGGGTTTGTGTACAAACCGTGCTGTTAGTTTAGACTAGGATCTGTGTTTAGATTGGGCTCTGTGTTCAGTGTGTGATATGTGTTCAGAGTGAGGTCTTTGTATAAAGAGGGGTTTGTGTACAAACTGTGGTCCTTGTTCAGGCTCTGATCTGTGCTCTGTATCTTGCTGTATTGAGTGTCTGTCCTTGTTTGTAGATCCATGCCTTGCCAAGCCTTGTCAGGTATTCAGCAGGATGCAGGTTATGAGTGTCCAGCAATTAAGGAGATGGTTGGGATAAAATTTCCAGAGAATGTTTTAAATAGGTTTCCACAATCCCCTCACTCTGTATCTCCCAGCTTCTCTGTCCCAGCCTCCTTCATGTCTGACACCGAATATTTCATGGTGTTATCTGCTCACAACCATTTACCCCGAGATTGTTCTGTCCCAGTGGGGAACATTCAGTGACTTTACCCTCAGTGACCCAAGCTCCTGTCTCTCAGTTTGTTTCCACACAATGTCCTGATGGTTAGTGTCTCAGGGAAACAGGTTCCTCCATCGCCCCTGAGTGATCACAGTGTTTATGTAAATAGATTCTGTCGGTAAGGTGCCTTTGTTGCTCTGTATGTAAAGTTTAGATTTAACAAGACAAATGATGAAAGCTTTTTGTTTAGAGCGTCAGGCACATCAGATACAACAAAAACCAGAAGCCATTCAACCCATCGTGTTCCTGCTAGATCTTTTCTAAAACGAGTTAATTAGTCCCACTTCCCCTTCTCTTGCTCCATATCCCTGTTAAAGTCTTAAATAGAAGCATTTACCCAGATCAGCATCACTGGCCATGTCATGAAATGATTCCTTGCATCACACAATTGTTATTTTGCCAAACAGCTTCAGTCTGTATCCTTTCTCTCCCTGACCATCCTGTCTCAGGAATTAGCTTCTCCTTATTGACTCAATCAATAACCTCCCTGATGTTCAACGCCTCGAATGAAATTTTACTGAACCTCCTCTGTTCAAAGGAGAACAACCCACCTTCTGCAGTCTCTCCACATGAGCTGGAGACCCTCATTCCTGGGATCAGATCAGAAAATAGACTCTGCTTCCTCTCCAAGGCCTTGACATCCTTCCTAACATGTGGATTCAGAATGGGGCACAAAACTCAATCTGGCTCCTAACCAGTGTGTTATAAAGAGCTCAGTGACACTTTCCTTAGTGTAGTATTCTCACCCTCTCTTTATAAAGGCAATGATTCCATCTGCTTCCCAATCCCTCCTCCCCTCCTACTGCCACATTCAGTGAATTGTGTCCAACATCCCCAGATCTCTCTGATCCTGGAACAATTTTGAACTTTTACCATTAATATTTTACAGTCTCTGCTCATTCTTCAGTGGAAGATGTATCTCTTCACACTTGCCCATTTCACCAGTCTGTTTATCTCGTCACAAGGTCTGTCTCATAAAGTTCCCATTCAAAACAGAGGCCCCATTCTGAAAATGTAACCCTGAATACAGAGCCCACTCTGCACACATTCACAAACACCACATTCGGTGTGTGGCCTGTGTTCAGAGAGGCGTCTGTGTTATGTATGGGTTTGTGTTCAGAGATGCGTCTGTGTTATGTATGGGTTTGTGTTCAGAGAGGCGTCTGTGTTATGTATGGGTTTGTGTTCAGAGAGGCGTCTGTGTTATGTATGGGTTTGTGTTCAGAGAGGCGTCTGTGTTATGTATGGGTTTGTGTTCAGAGAGGCGTCTGTGTTATGTATGGGTTTGTGTTCAGAGAGGCGTCTGTGTTATGTATGGGTTTGTGTTCAGAGAGGCGTCTGTGTTATGTATGGGTTTGTGTTCAGAGAGGCGTCTGTGTTATGTATGGGTTTATGTTCAGAGAGGCGTCTGTGTTATGTATGGGTTTGTGTTCAGAGAGGGGCCTGTGTTATGTATGGGTTTGTGTTCAGAGAGGGGCCTGTGTTATGTATGGGTTTGTGTTCAGAGAGGGGCCTGAGTTATTTATGGGTTTGTGTTCAGAGAGGCATCTGTGTTATGTATGGGTTTGTGTTCAGAGAGGCGTCTGTGTTATGTATGGGTTTGTGTTCAGAGAGGCGTCTGTGTTATGTATGGGTTTGTGTTCAGAGAGGCGTCTGTGTTATGTATGGGTTTGTGTTCAGAGAGGCGTCTGTGTTATGTATGGGTTTGTGTTCAGAGAGGCGTCTGTGTTATGTATGGGTTTGTGTTCAGAGAGGGGCCTGTGTTATGTATGGGTTTGTGTTCAGAGAGGCGTCTGTGTTATGTATGGGTTTGTGTTCAGAGAGGGGCCTGTGTTATGTATGGGTTTGTGTTCAGAGAGGCGTCTGTGTTATGTATGGGTTTGTGTTCAGAGAGGCGTCTGTGTTATGTATGGGTTTGTGTTCAGAGAAGCGTCTGTGTTATGTATGGGTTTGTGTTCAGAGAGGCGTCTGTGTTATGTATGGGTTTGTGTTCAGAGAGGCGTCTGTGTTATGTATGGGTTTGTGTTCAGAGAGGCGTCTGTGTTATGTATGGGTTTATGTTCAGAGAGGCGTCTGTGTTATGTATGGGTTTGTGTTCAGAGAGGCGTCTGTGTTATGTATGGGTTTGTGCTCAGAGAGGCGTCTGTGTTATGTATGGGTTTGTGTTCAGAGAGGCGTCTGTGTTATGTATGGGTTTGTGTTCAGAGAGGCGTCTGTGTTGTGTATGGGTTTGTGTTCAGA
The DNA here is from genome assembly GCA_026770705.1 of Isurus oxyrinchus. Lineage (NCBI taxonomy): Eukaryota > Metazoa > Chordata > Chondrichthyes > Lamniformes > Lamnidae > Isurus > Isurus oxyrinchus. The sequence goes on from JANJGN010000045.1 coordinate 4,953,184, forward strand.
GAGGCGTCTGTGTTATGTATGGGTTTGTGTTCAGAGAGGCTTCTGTGTTATGTATGGGTTTTTGTTCAGAGAGGCGTTTGTGTTATGTATGGGTTTGTGTTCAGAGAGGGGCCTGTGTTATGTATGGGTTTGTGTTCAGAGAGGGGCCTGTGTTATGTATGGGTTTGTGTTCAGAGAGGGGCCTGAGTTATTTATGGGTTTGTGTTCAGAGAGGCGTCTGTGTTATGTATGGGTTTGTGTTCAGAGAGGCGTCTGTGTTATGTATGGGTTTGTGTTCAGAGAGGCGTCTGTGTTATGTATGGGTTTGTGTTCAGAGAGGCGTCTGTGTTATGTATGGGTTTGTGTTCAGAGAGGCGTCTGTGTTATGTATGGGTTTGTGTTCAGAGAGGCGTCTGTGTTATGTATGGCTTTGTGTTCAGAGAGGGGCCTGTGTTATGTATGGGTTTGTGTTCAGAGAGGCGTCTGTGTTATGTATGGGTTTGTGTTCAGAGTGGGGCCTGTGTTATGTATGGGTTTGTGTTCAGAGAGGCGTCTGTGTTATGTATGGGTTTGTGTTCAGAGAGGGGCCTGTGTTATGTGTGGGTTTGTGTTCAGAGAGGTGTCTGTGTTATGTACGGGTTTGTGTTCAGAGAGGCGTCTGTGTTATGTACGGGTTTGTGTTCAGAGAGGCGTCTGTGTTATGTATGGGTTTGTGTTCAGAGAGGCGTCTGTGTTATGTATGGGTTTGTGTTCAGAGAGGCGTCTGTGTTATGTATGGGTTTGTGTTCAAAGAGGCGTCTGTGTTATGTATGGGTTTGTGTTCAGAGAGGCGTCTGTGTTATGTATGGGTTTGTGTTCAGAGAGGCGTCTGTGTTATGCATGGGTTTGTGTTCAGAGAGGCGTCTGTGTTATGTATGTGTTTGTGTTCAGAGAGGCGTCTGTGTTATGTATGGGTTTGTGTACAGAGAGGCGTCTGTGTTATGTATGGGTTTGTGTTCAGAGAGGCGTCTGTGTTGTGTATGGGTTTGTGTTCAGAGAGGGGCCTGTGTTCCAATAGAGAGCTCTGTGTTCAGAGAGCTGTCTATGTTCAGAGTGGGGTGTATGTTCAGAGCAGGGATCGTGCTCAGTGTGGGTCCTGTGTTCAGAGGGGTGTCTATATTCAGTGTGGACTTTGTGTTCAGAGTGGGGAAGGTGCTCAGAGTGGGGTCTGTGTTTGGAGAGGGGGCTATGCTGAGTGTGAAATGTATTATCAGGGAGGCGGGTGTACACAGACAGAGGTTGGTGTTCAGTCTGGGGCCTTTGATTAGATGAGGGGCCTGTGTCCAGAGCAGTTCCTGCGTTCAGAATCTGGGATGTCTCCTGATTGTGGTGTTTGGTCAGTCTAGGATGTGAGTTTACAGCGAGGTCTGTTTTCAGAGGGGGGTCTGTGTTCAGTTTGTGGTATTTGTTTAGAATAGAGTCTGTGTTTAGGGTGATGTCTGTTTTCAGTGTGTGATATGTGTTCAGAGTGTGGTCTTTGTATAAAGCGGGGTTTGTGTACAAACTGTGCTGTTAGATTAGATAGGATCTGTGTTTAGATTGGGCTCTGTGTTCAGTGTGTGATATGTGTTCAGAGTGTGGTCTTTGTATAAAGAGGGGTTTGTGTACAAACTGTGCTGTTAGATTAGACTAGGATCTGTGTTTAGATTGGGCTCTGTGTTCAGTGTGTGATATGTGTTCAGGGTGAGGTCTTTGTATAAAGAGGGGTTTGTGTACAAACTGTGCTGTTAGATTAGACTAGGATCTGTGTTTAGATTGGGCTCTGTGTTCAGTGTGTGATATGTGTTCAGAGTGAGGTCTTTGTATAAAGAGGGGTTTGTGTACAAACTGTGGTCCTTGTTCAGAGTGTTATCTGTGCTCTGTGTCCGTCTCTAGTTTCTGCCTTTGATTATCAATCTATTCCTTGCTTTGTTTGTCAGGCATTCAGCAGGATGCAGGTTACGATAGTCTCGAAATTAAAGAGATGGTTGGAATCAAGTTCCAGAGAATGTTTTAAATAGGTTTCCACAATCCCCTCACTCTGTATCTCCCAGCTTCTCTGTCCCAGCCTCCTTCATGTCTGACACCGAATATTTCACGGCGTTATCAGCTCACAGCCATTTACCCCGAGATTGTTCTGTCCCAGTGGGGAACATTCAGTGACTTTACCCTCAGTGACCCAAGCTCCTGTCTCTCAGTTTGTTCCCACACAATGTCCTGATGGTTAGTGTCTCAGGGAAACAGGTTCCTCCATCGCCCCTGAGTGATCTCAGTGTTTATGTAAATAGATTCTGTGGATAAGGGACTTTTTGCTCTGTATGTAAAGTTTGGGTTTAAGAAGACATATGTCTGAACCTTTTGGATTGGAGTGTGAGGCACATATAACAGAAAGAAACAAAACACCATGAAAACCATCGTGTTTCTGCTAGATCTTCTGTAAAAGTATTTAATTTGTCCCACTTCCCCTTCTCATGCTCCATTGCCCTGTTAAAGTCTTAATGTAAAGTGTTTATCCAGATCAGCACAACTCGCTATGTCATGAAATGTTTCCTTGCATCCCACGATTGTTCTTTTACCGAACAGCTTCAGTCTGTGTGCTTATTGTTCCTGACCATCCTGTCTCAGGAAAGAGTTTCTCCTTATGAGATTCCAGGCATTTATTTGGACTCGATCTGTTGTCACCCCCAACTGATCCCTGTGTCTCAACAGACGGAATAGCTTCCAGGATTAACATGAGTCGAGGTCACTCGGGATGAAACCCGGAGTTGTCCACACCCATTGTCTTGCTCCCTGAGCCAAACGGCCAATCACCTCTCACATTAAGAGAAGATATTTCCCTAGGCAGGAGCCACTCCCCATCTCTGGAATCATAAATTCTCCCAAGCTCTCTCTGTGACTCCACACACACACACACACACCGTCTGGAGTCTCCAGTTCTCTGATCCTGACACGGAAGGACTCTGCTCAAGATGATGAAGCCTCTGATCCTGGTTCTTGCTCTCCTGCTGATCGCTCAGGATTTCCTGGTCATGGGTGAGTAGCGACCTCCCTGTCCTCAGCAGCTGTTTGGAACAATCTCCATTTCCAACTCTTTGATTCTCTGTGTGGTTGTTAGGGTGCAGGGTGAGAGGGCAGGATTGTGGAGCTCTCTCACTCCCTGTCCCTTCCAATCACTGCTCAAGGAAAGCAAAGGGAGAATGTTGGAGTGGGAATTACACCAGACTCCTTGTCCTTCTCATTCTGACATCCACATCCCTCCACATCCCTCGAGAGGCCAGACCAGTGTAACCTCCTCCGTCCACCAAAACCTTCCCTGTCCCTGTGAAAATCTCCAGCCCCAACAACTGTCTGTCTCTCCGCAACATCCTGCAGGTGTTTCATAACTGTCCATCAAAGATATACCGCCAGGCACGACAAGACCCTCTATCTCTGTAAGTTCCCCCAGGGGCCAGACGTCTATCCCAATAACCCCCTCCAGCCCCACAACTCTCTCTATCCCCATAACCCCCTCCAGCCCCACAACTCTCTCTATCCCCATAACCCCCTTCAACCCCCACAACTCTCTCTATCCCCATAACCCCCTCCAGCCCCACAACTCTCTCTATCCCCATAACCCCCTCCAGCCCCACAACTCTCTCTATCCCCATAACCCCCTCCAGCCCCACAACTCTCTCTATCCCCATAACCCCCTCCAGCCCCACAACTCTCTCTATCCCCATAACCCCCTCCAGCCCCACAACTCTCTCTATCCCCATAACCCCCTCCAGCCCCACAACTCTCTCTATCCCCATTACCCCCTCCAGCCCCACAACTCTCTCTACCCCCGTAACCCCCTCCAGTCCCACAACTCTCTCTATCCCCATAACCCTCTCCAGCCCCACAACTCTCTCTATCCCCATAACCCCCTCCAGTTCCACAACTCTCTCGATCCTCATAACTCCCTCCAGCCCCACAACTCTCTCTATCCCCATAACCCCCTCCAGCCCCACAACTCTCTCTATCCCCATAAACCCCTCCAGCCCCACAACTCTCTCTATCCCCATAACCCCCTCCAGCCCCACAACTCTCTCTATCCCCATAACCCCATCCAGTCCCACAACTCTCTCGATCCTCATAACCCCCTCCAGCCCCACAACTCTCTCTATCCCCATAACACCCTCCAGCCCCACAACTCTCTCTATCCCCATAACCCCCTCCAGCCCCACAACTCTCTCTATCCCCATAACACCCTCCAGCCCCACAACTCTCTCTATTCCCATAACCCCCTCCAGCCCCACAACTCTCTCTATCCCCATAACCCCCTCCAGCCCCACAACCCTCTCTATCCCCATAACCCCCTCCAGCCCCACAACTCTCTCTATCCCCATAACCCCCTCCAGCCCCACAACTCTCTCTATCCCCATAACCCACTCTAGCCCCACAACTCTCTTTCTACCCTTAACCCCCTCCAGCCCCACAACTCTCTCTATCCCCGTTACCTCCTCCAGCCCCACAACTCTCTCTATCCCCGTTAACCCCTCCAGCCCCACAACTCTCCCTATCCCCATATCACTCGGTTGACCACAGTTGAGGGGAACTCTCCAACTCTCCTTCCAATTGGACATTGGGCAGTGATTTCTGGCCATGCCGCAGTGTGTCTCCCCCTGGTGGATGTGGTGAGACATTTTAATCTCCATTCACTCCGCTGGGACTGTAATGTCCTGCCGGGCAGCGGGGGGAACCTAGACTCCTGGCCTGTGTTTCCAAACCCCTCCACAGCCTCGCCCCCTCCATATCTCTGACATCGCCCCCAGACCCAACCCCTTTCCAGATCTCTGTGATTCTCCTGTTCTGCTCTCCTGTGTATTCCCAGTGTTTAAGTGACCCACCTTTGACAGCCGAGCCTTCAGCTGCCTGGGGCCAAAGCGATGGAATTACCTGTGGAAATCGCTCCAACTCTCTCCCCTCCTTTAAGACGCTCTATACAACAAAGCTCTTCGGGTCAACAGGCCCTGATATCTGCTGCTGGGGCTCAGTCTCCATTTTGTTTAGTTAGCTCCTGTGAGGCAAATTGGGCCTTTTCTATCTGTTCAAGTGAATATAGAAGTTGTGTCATTATCATGGGGCCCAGATCTGGTCTCCATATGCCCTGGACACAACACATTTGGAGCATTCTGCACAATTCTTGTCTCCTTAATCATTGGTTAGACCGCACTTGGAGCACTGTGTACAGTTCTGGTCTCTATATCCCTTGGTTAGACCACACTTGGAGCACTGTGCACAGTTCTGGTCTCTATATCTCTCGGTTAGACCACACTTGGAGCACTGGCCACAGTTCTGGTCTCTATAAACCTTGGTTAGACTGCACTTGGAGCACTGTGCACAGTTCTGGTCTCTATAAACCTTGGTTAGACTGCACTTGGAGCACTGTGCACAGTTCTGGTCTCTTTATCCCTCGGTTAGACTGCATGGGAGCACTGTGCACAGTTCTGGTCTCTATATCCCTCGGTTAGACCACACCTGGAGCACTGTGCACAGTTCTGGTCTCTATATCTCTCGGTTAGACCACACTTGGAGCACTGGCCACAGTTCTGGTCTCTATAAACCTTGGTTAGACTGCACTTGGAGCACTGTGCACAGTTCTGGTCTCTATAAACCTTGGTTAGACTGCACTTGGAGCACTGTGCACAGTTCTGGTCTCTATATCTCTCGGTTAGACCACACTTGGAGCACTGTGCACAGTTCTGGTCTCCATATCACTCAGTTAGATGACATCTGGAGTACCATGCACAGTTCTGGACTCCACATCCCTCAGTTCGACCACTTTTGCTCCACTGGGTACAGTTCTGCTCTCCATTTCCCTTGGTTAGGCCTCCCATAGAACACTAAGTGCTGTTCTGTTCTCCATGTCCTTTGTCTAGGGCTCACAGACCAAACTGATGATCGTTCAATATTGGGATGTGATAGTGAAAGGGGGACTTCACCATTTAGGCTGATACATAATAAATGTTTGAGTGAGAGTCAAGGGTGCATAATGGTGGCATCAACAGAGGATTCCTTTCTGCATTTCAGGATTCTCCTATGGATGTGCCAGAATACGAGGGGCCAGATGTCGAAGTGGTTCTTGCTACAAGAAAGAGGTTAAGATACCTTTGAGGTGCTTCAAGGGGTATGAATGCTGCGTGCCGTATCGATTCATGAGAGGATGAAGGAGGGAAGGGAAATCAAGGCCAGTGACTCCAGCCCCAATTCAAAGGCCCCTGACTCCAGCACCGTCTACAGGCTACATGGACTCTGTAGGGCCCGTGCCCCCTGACCCACTGGTTCCTGGATCATGTGAATAAAACTGGCTGCGTTGGTCACCGCCACTTGTCTGTGTCTCATTTCTCACTCGGATCGGTGTGTCTCCACATTGACAGGGAGGGAAGGGGGAGGTCAGACAATGGCAGGGCCACATTCAGGTCCTGTAGCTCCAGCATAATCATTTTCACAGAGTCATGTCTCAGAGCCATTGTCCCAGACGTGTCCATCACCATCCCTGGGTATGTCCCTGTCCCACCGGCAGTGACTCAGTGCTCTGCAGGCGGGAAGGAGTTTCCATTGGAGTCCTCAATATTGACTCATGACATCAGGTCAAACATGGGCAAGAAAATGGCTCCTTCTGATTCTCGTCTACTGCCCTCCCTCAGCCGATGATCCAGCACAAGTGCTCTTGGAGTAAAGGGCTGTTTGTCAGATTGGAGCATGTAGACAGTGCTGTTCCCCCAATTACTGACATCAGGAATACGGTGACATTCCAAACCTTGTCGATGAAACAATACTTGAAGTCATGGCAACCAGTGAGGACGATAGATATCGATGGAAACAGGATGTAGATAGGAGGGCAGAATGGGCAGAAAAGTGGCAGATGGAATTTTGTAGAGAGGGGTATGAGGTGATGCATTTTGACAGAAGGAATAGGGAGAGGCATTATGGGCTACATGACACAATGTTAAAGAGCGTTCAGAGACAGAGGGATATGGGGTGTTCTGAAATGTTATCTTTGACATTTGGCAGGGCAGGATGAGAGAGCAGTTAGTGAAGTGTGGAGGGTATTGGGCTCCATTGCTTAAAATTCATTCATGGAATGTGGGCATCGCTGGCTAGGCCAGCATTTAATGCCCCTCCCAAATTGCCCCTTGAGAAGGTGGCGGTGAGCCGCTGCAGTCCCTGTGGTGTAGTTACATCCACAGCGCTGTTAGGGCGGGAGTTCCAGTTTTTTGACCCAGCGACAGTGAATGAACGACCGATATATTTCCAAGTCAGGATGGTGAGTGACTCAGAGGGGAACTTCCAGGTGCTGGTGTTCCCATGTGTCTGCTGCCCTTGTCCTTCTAGATGGTAGAGGAGGTGGATTTGGACAGTGCTATCGAAGGAGCCTTGGTGAGTTTCTGCAGTGCATCTTGTAGATGGTACACACACTGCAGCTACTGTGCGTCGGTGGTTGAGGAAGTGAATGTTTGTGGATGGGGTGCTGATCAAGCGGGGCTGCTTTGTCCTTGATGGTATCGAGCTTCTTGAGTGTTGTGGGAGCTGCACTCATCCAGGCAAGTGGGGAGTATTCCAACAAATTCCTGAATTGTGCCTTGACGATTGTGGACAGGATTTGGGGAGTCAGGAGGTGAGTTACTCTCCGCAGGATTCCCAGCCTCTTACCTGCTCTTGTAACCACAGTGTTTATATGGCTGGTCCAGTTCAGTTTCTGGTCAATGGTAACCCCCAGGATGAAGTTAGTGGGGGATTCAGTGATGGTAATGGCATTGAATGTCAAGGGGCGATGGTTAGATTCTGTCTTGATGAAGATGGTCATTACCTGACACTCATAAATACCGGTATTGGGGACAAAATCAGGGGAAGTTTCTCTGATCAATGATAAATCCCTGGTTAGGCCGCAGCTAGATTAATACATCCAGCTCTGATCACCACACATGAGGGGTGATGTGAGAGCCCTGGAGGGGCTGCTGAGGAGATTTAGAAGATTAAAGCCTGTGTATTGTCCACACAGATGGGCAGTGAGCTGCTGGACCCTATCCTGTTCTGATTCATTCCTGTCAGATCCTCACACCTTGTTCAAGGCTGTCAGACAGGATGGCACCTGGTGTCCGCTCAGTTCCGTGTTCCAGGGAAATATTTAACAGGCCGGTAATCTGCTCAAAGTGACTGATTTGTGCTTCAACTCTGATGGCCGACATGGAACTCTTTATCCACACATTGCATTCCAGACATCTCCAAACTATCATCCCAATCCTGGATACAGGAGAGTAGTTTAGTCTCCAGCTAATACCCATCACTGGGAGACAATTAAACACCCTATTAAGGTGGATTCATTTGGTCATCCCAGCTCAGGAAGCCATTCGCCCCATCCAGGCAATGCAGATAGACAGCAGTGAGGGATCAGTGAGGACAGGGGCCCTGGGAAGTGGCAATAGATAGAGGGTTGTGGGAATGAGGTAGTAGAGAGCAGATTTTCCAGGGTTGGAGGAACCGAGTGGGGAGAGAAATAAGATGTGAGGGGGCGGCTGGTAGAGGAGATAGGGGTTTTGGAATGAGGGGTGGAGACTTTATCCCTGGGAGAGCTCAGTCACACAAGAGAAGGATCAGGGTCTCATTGGGAGCAGTGAGTGATACCCTGTCCCTACAAAGGATATGCCATAGGTGGAGCACTGTGCACAGTTCTTGTCTCTGTATCGCTCAGTTAGACCACACTTAGAGCACTGTGCACCGTTCAGGCCTCTATATCCCTTGGCCTGACACACCTGGAGCACTGTGGACATTTCTGCTCTCCATATCCCTCGTTTGGACTACATCTGCAGCACTGGTCACAGTTTTGTCCTCCTTATCCCTCGGTTGTCCACACTCAGAACACTGCACAGTTTTGTCCTCCATATCCCTCGGTTGTCCACACTCAGATCACTGTGCAGTTTTGACCTTCATAAACCTCGGTTGACCACGCTTGGGCACTGTTCACAATTCTGCTCTCCAAACCCTTGATTGGACGACATCTGGGCACTGTACAAAGTTCTGGTCTTCATATCCCTCGGTTAGATGACATTTGGAGCACTATGCACAGTTCTGGTCTCCATGTCCCTCGGTTAGACCACACTCGGAGCATTGTGCATAGTTTCGTACTGCATATCTCTCGTTTTACCAGACTCGGAGAACTGTGCATTTTTGGCCTCTATATCCATCTGTTGATGACACTTGGTGCAATGGACATAATTTTAGTCTCCATATCCCTTGGCCAGGCTGCACTCGGAGCACTGTGCACAGTTCTGGTCTCCATATCCCTCAGTTAGACCACACTTGGAGCACTGTGCACAGTTCTGGTGTCCAAATCTCACTGTTGGACCGCACTTGAAGCACTGTGCACAGTTCTGCTCACATTACGCTTGGCTATTCCACCCATCGAACGCTGTGAGTAGTCCTGTTCTCCATGTCCTTTGTCTAGGCCTCACAGACCAAACTGATGATAGTGCAATATCAGGATTTGTAAGAGAATGAGGGCCTATATCATTTAGGGTGACACATAATAAATGTTAGAGCGAGAGTTGAGGGTCCTTACTGGTGGCATCAACAGCGGATTCCTGTCTGCATTTCAGGTGTTGTCTCTACATGTGACAGAATTAAAGGGGGCACCTGTCAATGGGGACAGTGCTGCAGAAGCGAGGGTTTGACATGCCACATGTGCTATTGGTTGTATGAATGCTGCGTGGTGAAGCGTATCATAAAAGGAGGAATCAGGTTTGGGTCAGCAAGGCCTGTGACTCCAGCACCGTCTAGAGGCTCCACGGACTGTGTAGGGCCTTGTCATTCTTGATGGTAGAGGAGGTGGATTTTGGCAGCGCTATCGAAGGAGACTTGGTGAGTTGCTGCAGTGCATCTTGTGGATGGTACACACACTGCAGCTACTGTGCGTCGGTGGTGGAGGGAGTGAATGTTTGTGGATGGGTTGCCAATCAAGTGGGGCTGCTTTGTCCTGGATGGTGTCGAGCTTCTTGAGTGTTGTGGGAGCCGCACTCATCCAGGCAAGTGGGGAGTATTCCATCATAGTCCTGACTGGTGCCTTGTCGATGGTGGACAGGCTTTGGGGAGTCAGGAGGTGAGTTACTCTCCGCAGGATTCCCAGCCTCTGACCTGCTCTTGTAGCCACAGTATTTATATGGCTGGTCCAGTTCAGTTTCTGGTCAATGGTAACCCCCAGGATGAAGTTAGTGGGGGATTCAGTGATGGTAATGGCATTGAATCTCAAGGGGTGATGGTTAGATTCTCTCTTGTTGCAGATGGTCATTACCTGACGACACAAAAATACAGGTATTGTGGACAAAATCAGGGGAAGGTACTCTGAACAATGATAAAGCCCTGGTTAGGCCGCAGCTAGATTAATACATCCAGCTCTGATCACCACACATGAGGGGGGATGTGAGAGCCCTGGAGGGGCTGCTGAGGAGATTTAGAAGATTAAAGCCTGTGTATTGTCCACACAGATGGGCAGTGAGCTGCTGGACCCTATCCTGTGCTGATTCATTCCTGTCAGATCCTCACACCTTGTTCAAGGCTGTCAGACAGGATGGCACCTGGTGTCCGCTCAGTTCCGTGTTCCAGGGAAATATTTAACAGGCCGGTAAACTGCTCAAAGTGACTGATTTGTGCTTCAACTCTGATGGCCGACATGGAACTCTTTATCCACACATTGCATTCCAGACATCTCCAACCTTTCATCCCAATCCTGGATACAAGAGTGTAGTTTAGTCTCCAGCTAATGCCCATCACTGGGAGACAATTGAAGACCCATTAAAGGGAGGTTCATAGAGTCATCACGGCTCAGGAAGCCATTCGGCCCATCCAGTCCATGCAGATAGACGGCACTGAGGGATAAACGAAGACAGGACCCCTGGGAAGAGGGAATGGATAGGGCATTGTGGGAATGGGGTAATCCAGAGCAGAATTTCCAGTGTTGGAGGAACTGAGTGGGGCGGCAATTAAGATGTGAGGGATTGGGTGGGAGGGGAAATCGGTACTCTGGAAGGGGAGGGACAATTTCAATGTCGGGAGATTAGAAACGAATAAGAAACAAATTAAAATGATTAGCAGGAGAACGAGAAGGAAGATGAGGAGAATTCCTTTGGACACAAAGAGTTGTTGTGATCTGGAATGTGCTGCCTGAACGGATAATGGAAGCAGATTCAATAGCAACTTATCAAAGGGGAATTGGATCAATAATTGACTGGGAACATAATGGCGGGGCGGTGGGTGAAGAGAACAGGTTGAGGAGGCATAATTTAGTAGATCTATCAAAGAGCCAGCAGAGACTCGATGGGCCAAATGGACCCCTACATTGCAAACATATATTTTCTTTAGACACAGTGAAGCATCCCTTTAAACCTCCAACATTTCAATCATTACACAGATCTGTCTCTCTGAATACTAATGAAATAAAGGATGACTTGGGAGGCACATTTAGTCTTTCACTGGAGAAACTGTTGGTCTCAGTTAATGAACAGTTCCATTAACAAGCTCAAGTTGGAGCCAGTGCTCACCGTGTGGTTGTGTGAATATTAACTACAGAATGCTCCAGGCGTTGATATAAAGGGCAGCGTAATCCAGTCACCTCATTGTGACTCTGAGAGGATCAGCAGAAGATGAGGAAAGCACTGCTCTTGCTGCTTGGACTCCTGGTGCTGCTACAGCCCATCGCTGAGGGTGGAGTAGTGAGTCCAAGGCAGAGCCGTGAGTATAACTCCCAGGAGTGACACGGCAGGAACATTCAGTGAATGAAGAGGAGGCCATTCAGCCTCTTCATGCTACCCATCAATTGGCGTCTTAACTTCATCCACCCATCTTTGTTCCACAAGCCTTAAAACTTTTCCCAAACAGAAAGCTGTCCATCTCAGTTTAGCACCCTTCCATAAATCACCTTTAAAAGAAAAATAACCATCCTTCTCGATAAAAACCCAAGCAGCTTTCCTAGTCGCCTTGTGCTTCTCATCGACGTGTTGACCCTCGGTTAGATCCTCCATATCCCTCGGTTAGACCACACCTGGAGAACTGTGCACAGTTCAGCTCTCCATATGTCTCGGTTTGACCACTCTCGGAGGACTTTGCACAGTTAGGCTCTCCATATCAGTATTTTAGGTCATACCTGGAGCTCTGTGCACAGTTCTGGTCTCTATGTACCTCGGTTAGACAGCACTTAGAGGTCTTTGCACAGTTCTGCTCTCCATGTCCCTCAGATATACCACATCTGGTGCAATGAGCAAACTTCTGGTCTCCATATCCCTTGGTTAGACCACATCTAGAGCACTGTTCACAGTTCTGGGGTCCATATCCCTTGGTTAGACCTCAATTGGTCCACTGGGTACAGGTCTGCTCTCCATATCCCTTGGTTAGGTGTCCCATAGAGCCCTGTGCACTGTTCTGTTTTCCATGTCCTTTGTCCAGGTCTCACAGACCAAACTGATGATTGTGTAATATGGGGATGTGGCAGTGAAAGGGGGAACTTCACCATTTAGGGTGACACATAATAAATGTTTGAGCGAGAGTCGAGGGCTCTTACTGATGGCTTCACAGAGGATTCCTTTCTGCATTTCAGGATATTCCTTTGGATGTAACGAAATAGCGGGCACCTGTCGAGAATATAACTGCCTCCCATGGGAGACTTTGTTTCCCAACAAGTGCTATTGGACGTGGGAATGCTGCGTGTTCAAGGCACTCGAAATCGGATGAAGCAGTGATGGGAAGCCAAGGCCAGTGACTCCAGACCCAGCTCAAAGGCCCATGTCTCCAGCACCGTCTAGAGGCTCCACGGACTGTGTAGGGCCCGTGCCTCCTGACCCACTGGTTCCTGGATCATGTGAATAAAACTGGCTGCGTTGGTCATCGCCTCTTGTCCGTGTCTCATTTCTCACTCGGATCGGTGTGTCTCCACATTGACAGGGAGGGAAGGGGCAGATCAGACAATGGCAGGGCCACATTCAGGTCCTGTAGCTCCAGCATAATCATTTTCACAGAGTCATGTCTCAGAGTCATTGTCCCAGACGTGTCCATCACCATCCCTGGGTATGTCCCTGTCCCACCGGCAGTGACTCAGTGCTCTGCAGGCGGGAGGGAGTTTCCATTGGAGTCCTCAATATTGACTCAGGACATCAGGTCAAACATGGGCAAGAAAATGGCTCCTTCTGATTCTCGTCTACTGCCCTCCCTCAGCCGATGATCCAGCACAAGTGCTCTTGGAGTAAAGGGCTGTTTGTCAGATTGGAGCATGTTGACAGTGCTGTTCCCCCAATTACTGACATCAGGAATACGGTGACATTCCAGAACTTGTCGATGAAACAACACTTGAAGTCATGGCAACCAGTGAGGACGATAGATATCGATGGAAACAGGATGTAGATAAGAGGTGCCAAGTAGGGAGACAATTGAGATGTGGGGTGTTGGGGGTGGGGGTGTGTGGGGGGATAGGAGGGGGTGGGAGAGATGATAGTGTCTCTAGAAGGAGGGGTGGAGGCTGTATCTCTGGGTGAGCTCAGTCACACCAGAGAAGGACCATGGTCTCACTGGGCACAGTGAGTGATATACACTGACCCTACAAAGGATAGAGTTCACGATGCTGAACACAGCCCCCGGAAATGCCGACTGGAGGATTGTCCGGGCCCCTGACTGCAGACTCACTGTAGGGTGTGGGGTTGGGGAAATTATAGCCCCGGATTTAAAATAAAACACAAATAGCGGTGATGGTGAGAGTGAAACTAGTGGATTGTGGTGAAGACCCACCTGGTTGACTCATGTCCCTGAGGGAAGGGAATCTGCAATCTCAGGAATCCATTCAGCCCATCTAGTCCATGCTGATGGACGGCAGTGAGGGATCAATGAGGTGAGCACACTTGGGAAGAGGGAATAGATAGAGGGTTGTGGGAATGAGGTAGTAGAGAGCAGATTTTCCAGGGTTGGAGGAACCGAGTGGGGAGAGAAATAAGATGTGAGGGGGCGGGTGGGAGAGGAGATAGGGGTTTTGGAATGAGGGGTGGAGACTTTATCTCTGGGTGAGCTCAGTCACACAAGAGAAGGATCAGGGTCTCATTGGGAGCAGTGAGTGATACACTGTCCCTACAAAGGATAGGCCACACGTGGAGCACTGTGCACAGTTCTTGTCTCTGTATCGCTCGGTTAGACCACACTTAGAGCACTGTGCAACATTCGGGCCCCGATATCCCTTGGCCCTACACACTTGGAGCACTGTGGATAGTTCCGCTCTCCATATCCCAGTTTTGGACCACATCTGCAGCACTGGACACAATTTTGTCCTCCATATCCCTCGGTTGTCCACACTCAGAACACTGCGCAGTGTAACACTGCACAGTGTTGACATTCATATCCCTCGGTTGATCACGCTTAGGCACTGTTCACAATTCTGGTCTCCAAACCCTTGATTGGACGACATCTGGGCACTGTACAAAGTTCTGGTCTTCATATCCCTCGGTTAGATGACATTTGGTGCACTGTGCATAGTTGTGCTCTCCATTTCCCTCGGCCTGGCCACACATGGATCACTGTGCACAGTTCTGCTCTCCATATCCCTGGTTTGGATCAGATCTGCACCACTGGGCACAGGTTTGTCCTCCATATCCCTCGGTTGTCCACACTCCACACTGGTAGAGGAGGTGGATTTGGGCAGCGCTGTCGATGGAGCCTTGGTGAGTTGCTGCAGTGCATCTTGTAGATGGTACACACACTGCAGCTACTGTGCGTCGGTGGTGGAGGGAGTGAATGTTTGTGGATGGGGGGCTGATCAAGCGGGGCTGCTTTGTCCTGGATGGTTTCAAAATTCTTGAGTGTTGTGGGAGCTGCACTCATCCAGGCAAGTGGGGAGTATTCCATCATAGTCCTGACTGGTGCCTTGGCGATGGTGGACAGGCTTTGGGGAGTCAGGAGGTGAGTTACTCTCTGCAGGATTCCCAGCCTCTGACCTGCTCTTGTAACCAGAGTATTTATATGGCTGGTCCAGTTCAGTTTCTGGTCAATGGTAACCCCCAGGGTGAAGTTAGTGGGGGATTCAGTGATGGTAATGGCATTGAATGTCAAGGGACGATGGTTAGATTCTCCCTTGTTGCAGATGGTCATTGTCTGACACTCAAAAATACAGGTATTGGGGACAAAATCAGGGGAAGATACTCTGAACAATGATAAAGCCCTGGTTAGGCCGCAGCTAGATTAATACATCCAGCTCTGATCACCACACATGAGGGGGGATGTGAGAGCCCTGGAGGGGTTGCTGAGGAGATTTAGAAGATTAAAGCCTGTGTATTGTTCACACAGACGGGCAGTGAGCTGCTGGACCCTATCCTGTGCTGATTCATTCCTGTCAGATCCTCACACCTTGTTCAAGGCTGTCAGACAGGATGGCACCTGGTGTCCGCTCAGTTCCGTGTTCCAGGGAAATATTTAACAGGCCAGTAAACTGCTCAAAGTGACTGATTTGTGCTTCAACTCTGATGTCCGACATGGAACTCTTTATCCACACATTGCATTCCAGACATCTCCAACCTTTCATCCCAATCCTGGATACAGGAGAGTAGTTTAGTCTCCAGCTAATGCCCATCACTGGGAGACAATTGAAGACCCATTAAAGGGAGGTTCATTGGGTCATCACAGCTCAGGACGCCATTCGGCCCATCCAGTCCATGCAGATAGACAGCAGTTCGGGAAAAACTAACACAGGGGCACTGGGAAGAGGGAATGGATAGAGGGTTGTGGGAATGAGTTAATCGAGAGCAGATGTTCCAGGGTTGGAGGTACCGAGTGGGGCGGCAATTAAGATGTGAGGGGTCTGGTGGGAGAGGAATTAGGTTCTCTAGAAGGGGAGGGTAGAGGCTGTACCTCTTTGTGAGCTCAGTCACACCAGAGAAGGATCATGGTCTCATTGGGAGAAGTGAGTGATACACTGGCCCTACAAAGGGTAGACCACATTCGGAGCACTGTGCACAGTTCTGGTCTCCAAATCCCTCTTTTGATGGCTGTTGAAGCATCTTGTGCAGTCCTGGTCTCCATATCCCCTTGTTTGGCCACACTTGGATCACTGTGTACAGTTCTGGTCTCTATAACTCTGGCCTGACCACACGTGGAGCACTGTGCACAATTCTGCCCTTAATATCCCTTGGCCTAGCCGCACTTGGAGCGCTCTGCACTGTTCTGGTTCCGAATCCCTCAGTTACACCACACTTGGAGCACTGTGCCCAGGTTTGTCCTCCATGTCCCTCGCTTGACAATGCTCGGAGCACTGTGCACAGTTTTCCCCTCCGTATCCCTCAGTTGATAATGCTCTTAGCACTGTCACAGTTTAGGCCTCCATATCCCTGTTTCCGGACAAACTTGTGCACAGTTATGGGCTCCAGAACCCTCGGCTACACTACACATGAAGCACTGGGCACAGAAATGGTCTCCATTTCACTTGGCCTGGCTACAACTGCAGCACTGTGCACAGTTCTGGCCTCCATATCCATTGTTTCGACCACACTTAGAGCACTGTGCACAGTCCTGGTGGCCATGTCCCTCATTTGGACCATATCTGGAGCACTCTGCACAGACCTGGTCTCCCTATTCCTCAGTTAGAGTGTGCTTGGAGCACTGTGCACAGTTCTAGTTTCGTTTACCCTCAGATGGATTACAGCTGGAGATCTGTGCACAGTTCTGGCCATCATATCCATCATATAGACCAATCCTGGAGCACTCTGCACAGACCTGGTCTCCCTATTCCTCAGTTAGAGCGTGCTTGGAGCACTGTGCACAGTTCTAGTTTCATTTACCCTCAGATGGATTACAGCTGGAGATCTGTGCACAGTTCTGGCCATCATATCCATCGTTTAGACCAATCCTGGAGCACTGTGCACAGTTCTGGCCTATATATCATTGTCCTGGCCACACTTGAAGCACTGGGCAAAGTTCTGGTTTCGTTTCCCCTCAGGAGGACCACATTTGGAACACTGCGCACAGTCCTGGTCTCCCTGTCCCTCTGTTAGACCACGCACTGTGCACAGTTTCGGTCTCCATTTCCCTCGGTTGACCACAATCAGAGCACTGTTAACAGTTCTGGTCTCCAAACCCTCGATTGGACCACATGTGGGCCACTGTGCACAGTTCTCATCTTCATATCCCAGGGTTAGACCACAATTGCTGCACCGCGGACAGTTCTGATCTCCATATCCCTTGGCCTAGCCATACTTGGAACACTGTGCACCGCGCCTGGTCTCCATATCCCTCATTTTGACCATGCGCGGTGCACTGTGCGCAGTTCTGGTTTCCATATGCCTTGTTAGGACCACGTCTGGAGCACTGTGGAGAGTTCTGGCCTCCATATCCCTTGGCCTGACACTCTTGGAGCACTGAGGACCATTCTGTTCTCCATATCCCTCGTTTGGACCACATCTGGAGCACTGTGCACAGACCTGGTCTCCCTATTCCTCGGTTAGAGTGTGCTTGGAGCACTGTGGACAGTTCTGGTTTCGTTTACCCTCAGATGGATTACAGCTGGAGCTCTGTGCACTGTTCTGGTCTTCATATCCCTCGGTTAGACCACATTTGGAGCACTGTGCACCATCCTAGTCTCCATATCCCTCGGTTAGACCACGCGGGGAGCACTGTGCACAGTCCTAGTCTCCATATCCCTCGGTTGATGACACTTGGAGCACTGTACATAGTTCTGGCCTCCATATCCCTCTGTTCGGCCATACATGGAGCATTGGACACAATTATTGTCTCCATATCGCTTGGCCTGGATAAACTTGGAGCAATGTGCAGAGTTCGGGCCTCCATATCCCTCATTTAGACCACATTTGGATCACTGTGCACACTTCTGGTCTCTATATCCCTCGGTTAGATGACATGTAGAGCACTGTGCACAGCTCTGGCCTCCATTTCCCTTGGTCCGATACACTTGGAGCACTGTGGACAGTTCTGGTCTCAATATCCCTCATTTGGACCACATCTGGATCATTTTGCACAGATCTGGTCTCTATATCCCTCAGTTAGACCACACTTGGAGAACTGTGCACAGTTCTGCTCTCCATATCCCTCAGTTAGACCACACTCGGAGCACTGTACAAAGTTCCGGTCTCTAAATCCCTCAGTTAGTCCACACTTGGAGAACTGTGCACAGTTCTGGTCTCTAAATCCTCAGTTAGTCCACACTTGGAGAACTGTGCACAGTTCTGGTCTCTATGTCCCTCAGTTAGTCCACACTTGGAGAACTGTGCACAGTTCTGGTCTCTATATCCCTCAGTTAGACCACACTCGGAGCACTGTACAAAGTTCCGGTCTCTAAATCCCTCAGTTAGTCCACACTTGGAGAACTGTGCACAGTTCTGGTCTCTAAATCCTCAGTTAGTCCACACTTGGAGAACTGTGCACAGTTCTGGTCTCTATGTCCCTCAGTTAAACCACAATTGGAGAACTGTGCACAGTTCTGGTCTCTATGTCCCTCAGTTAGTCCACACTTGGAGAACTGTGCACAGTTCTGGTCTCTATATCCCTCAGTTAGACCACACTCGGAGCACTGTACAAAGTTCCGGTCTCCAAATCCCTCAGTTAGTCCACACTTGGAGAACTGTGCACAGTTCTGGTCTCTAAATCCTCAGTTAGTCCACACTTGGAGAACTGTGCACAGTTCTGGTCTCTATGTCCCTCAGTTAGACCACACTTGGAGAACTGTGCACAGTTCTGGTCTCTATATCCCTCAGACAGACCACACTTGGAGCACTATGCACAGTTCTGGTCTCTATATCCCTCAGTTAGACCACACTCGGAGCACTGTGCACAGTTCTGGTCTCTATATCCCTCAGTTAGACCACACTTGGAGAACTGTGCACAGTTCTGGTCTCCATATCTCTCAGTTAGACAACACTTGGAGAACTGTGCACAGTTCTGGTCTCTATATCCCTCAGTTAGACCACACTTGCAGAACTGTGCATAATTCTGCGCTCCAGAACCATCACTTATACCACACTTGGAGCAATGTGCAAAGTTCTGGTCTCCATATCCCATGTTTTGACCACATCTGGAGCACGGTGCACTGATCCGATCTCCATATCCCATGGCCTAGACACTTTAGGAGCACTGTGCACAATTCTGGTCTCCATAATCCATGGTTAGGCCACACTTGGTACAATGTGCACAATTCTGGTCTTCATATTTATATGGCTGGTCCAGTTCAGTTTCTGGTCAATGGTAACCCCCAGGATGTTCATAGTGGGGAGTTCAGTGATGGTAATGCCATTGAACGTCAAGGGGCGAGGGTTAGATACTCTCTTGTTGCAGATGGTCATTGCATGATGCTCATAAGTACAGGTACTAAGTGCAAAATCAGGGAAAGATATTCTGAACAATGATAAAGCCCTGGTTAGGCCGCAGCTAGATTAATACATCCAGCTCTGATCACCACACATGAGGGGGGATGTGAGAGCCCTGGAGGGGCTGCTGAGGATATTTAGAAGATTAAAGCCTGTGTATTGTCCACACAGACGGGCAGTGAGCTGCTGGACCCTATCCTGTGCTGATTCATTCCTGTCAGATCCTCACACCTTGTTCAAGGCTGTCAGACAGGATGGCACCTGGTGTCCGCTCAGTTCCGTGTTCCAGGGAAATATTTAACAGGCCGGTAAACTGCTCAAAGTGACTGATTTGTGCTTCAACTCTGATGTCCGACATGGAACTCTTTATCCACACATTGCATTCCAGACATCTCCAACCTTTCATCCCACTCCTGGATACAGGAGAGTAGTTTAGTCTCCAGCTAATGCCCATCACTGGGAGACAATTAAACACCCCATTAAGGTGGATTCATTGGGTCATCACGGCTCAGGAAGCCATTCGGCCCATCCAGGCAATGCAGATAGACGGCAGTGAGGGATCAATGAGGACAGGGGCCCTGGGAAGAGGGAATGGATAGAGGGTTGTGGGAATGAGGTAAAAGGGAGGGAATCTTGCAGGGCTGGAGGTGCTGAGTGGGGAGACAATTGAGATGTGGGGTGTTGGGGGTGGGGGTGTGTGGGGGGATAGGAGGGGGTGGGAGAGATGATAGTGTCTCTAGAAGGAGGGGTGGAGGCTGTATCTCTGGGTGAGCTCAGTCACACCAGAGAAGGACCATGGTCTCACTGGGCACAGTGAGTGATATACACTGACCCTACAAAGGATAGAGTTCACGATGCTGAACACAGCCCCCGGAAATGCCGACTGGAGGATTGTCCGGGCCCCTGACTGCAGACTCACTGTAGGGTGTGGGGTTGGGGAAATTATAGCCCCGGGTTTCAAATAAAACACAAATAGCGGTGATGGTGAGAGTGAAACTAGTGGATTGTGGTGAAGACCCACCTGGTTGACTCATGTCCCTTAGGGAAGGGAATCTGCCATCTCAGGAATCCATTCAGCCCATCTAGTCCATGCTGACAGACGGCAGTGAGGGATCAATGAGGTGAGCACACTTGGGAAGAGGGAATAGATAGAGGGTTGTGGGAATGAGGTAGTAGAGAGCAGATTTTCCAGGGTTGGAGGAACCGAGTGGGGAGAGAAATAAGATGTGAGGGGGCGGGTGGGAGAGGAGATAGGGGTTTTGGAATGAGGGGTGGAGACTTTATCTCTGGGTGAGCTCAGTCACACAAGAGAAGGATCAGGGTCTCATTGGGAGCAGTGAGTGATACACTGTCCCTACAAAGGATAGGCCACACGTGGGGCACTGTGCACAGTTCTTGTCTCTGTATCGCTCGCTTAGGCCACACTTAGAGCACTGTGCACCGTTCAGTGCTCTATATCCCTTGGCCTGAATCACCTGGAGCACTGTGGACATTTCTGCTCTCCATATCCCTCGTTTGGACCACATCTGCAGCACTGGGCATAGTTTTGTCCTCCATATCCCTCGGTTGTCCACACTCAGAACACTGCGCAGTGTTGACCTTCATATCCCACTGTTGACCACACTTGGGCACTGTTCTCAATTCTGGTCTCCGAACCCTTGGTTGGACTACATCTGGGCACTGTGCACAGTTCTGCTCTCTGTATCCCTCCATTAGACCACACTCGTAGCACTGTGCACAGTTTTATACTCCATACCCATCGGTTCACCATACCCGGAGCATTGTTCCCAGTTTTGGACTCCATTACACTTGGTTGACTGCACTTGTAGCACTGTGCACAGTTCTGTCTCCACAGTGCTCGGTTAGACCATACTTGGAGCACTCTGCACAGGTCTCGTCTCCAAATCCCTCAGTGAGACCACACTTGAAGCAGTGTGCAGAGTTTTGGCCTCCATAACCATCGCTTGATGTCACTTTGAGCACTGTACACAGTGCTTGTCTCTGTATACCTCGTTTGGACTACATCTGCAGCACTGGGCACAGTTTTATCCTCCATATCCCTCGGTTGCCCACAATCAGAGCACTGCGCAGTTTTGACCTTCCTATCCCTCGGTTGACCACGCTTGGGCACTGTTCACAATTCTGTCTCCAATCCCTGGTTTGGACTACATCTGGGCACTGTGCACAGTTCTGGTCTTCATATCCCACAGTTAGACCACACTTGCTGCACTGTGGACAGTTTCGGTCTCCATATCCCTTGGCCTGGTTTCACTTGGAGCTCTGTGCACAGTCCTTGTTTCCTTATCCCTCGGATGGATTACAGCTGGAACACTGGCACAGTTCTGATCTTCATTTCCCTTGGTTAGACAACATTTGGTGCAGTTTTGCTCCCCAAATCCCATGGCCTGGCCACAGCTTGAGCACTGTGCACAGTTCTGGTCTCCATATCCCACGGATGAACCACACTTGGAGAACTGAGCAAAGTTCTCATCTCCAAATCCCTCGGTTGACCACACTCAGAGAACTGTGCACAGTTTTAGTCTCCACATCACTCGGTTGGAGACACTTTGAGCACTGTGCACAGTTCTGGCCTCCATATTCCTCTGTTCAGCCATACCTGGAGCACGCTACACAGTTCTGGCCTCCATATCCCTCGGTTAGACGACACTTGGAGTACTAGACACAGTTCTGGTCTCCATATCCCTTGGCCTGGCCACACTCGGAGCACTCCGCACAGTTCTGTTCTCCATACCCATCGGGCAGACCACACCTGGAGCAGTCTGCCCAGTTCTGGTCTCCGAATCCCTAAGTTACAAGCATTCGGACCTCTGTGCACAGTTTTGACCTCCATCTACTTAAGACGACGACACTTGGAGCAATGTGCACAATTCTTGTCTCCATATCCCTGGGCCTGTCCACACATAGAGCACTGTGAAGAGTTTGGTCCCCATATCCCTTGGACTGGCCAAACTAGAAGCATGGTGCACAGTTCTGGTCTCCATATCCCTCAGTTAGAACACACTCAGAGCACTTTGCACAGTTTTGTCCTCCATATCTATCAATTCACTGGACTAGGAGAACTGTGCACAGTTTTGGATTCCAGATCCATCTGTTGACCTCACTTGGTGCAGTAGACACAGTTACGGTCTCCATATCCCTTGGCCCGGTTGCACTTGGAGCACAGTTCTGGTTTCCAAATCCCTCACTTAGACCACACTCAGAGTTCTGTGCTCAGTTCTGGACTCCATATACATCACTTGACAACACTTGGAGCACTGTGCAGAGTTCTGGTCTCCATATCACTTGGTTAGGCCACCAATCGAACGCTGTGAGTAGTTCTATTCTCCATGTCCCTTGTCTAGGCCTCACAGACCAAACTGATGATAGTGCAATATCAGGATGTGGCAGTGAAAGGGGGACTTCAACATTTAGGGTGATACATAATAAATGTTTGAGCGAGAGTCGAGGGTCCTTACTGGTGACATCAACAGCGGATTCCTTTCTGCATTTCAGGTGTTGTCTCTGCATGTGACAGAATTAAAGGGGGCACCTGACAATGGGGACAGTGCTGCAGAAATGAGGGTTTGACATGCCACAAGTGACTCAGTGCTTTGCAGGCAAGTGGGGAATATTCCATCATAGTCCTGACTGGTGCCGTGTCGATGGTGGACAGGCTTTGGGGAGTCAGCACGTGAGTTACACTCCACAGGATTCCCAGCCTCTGACCTGCTCTTGTAGCCACAGTGTTTATATGGCTGGTCCAGTTCAGTTTCTGGTCAATGGTAACCCCCAGGATGAAGTTAGTGGGGGATTCAGTGATGGTAATGGTATTGAATGTCAAGGGGCGATGGTTAGATTCTCCCTTGTTGCAGATGGTCATTACCTGACACAAAAATACAGGTATTGGGTACAAAATCAGGGGAAGATACTCTGAACAATGATAAAGCCCTGGTTAGGCCGCAGCTAGATTAATACATCCAGCTCTGATCACCACACATGAGGGGGGATGTGAGAGCCCTGGAGGGGCTGCTGAGGATATTTAGAAGATTAAAGCCTGTGTATTGTCCACACAGACGGGCAGTGAGCTGCTGGACCCTATCCTGTGCTGATTCATTCCTGTCAGATCCTCACACCTTGTTCAAGGCTGTCAGACAGTATGGCACCTGGTGTCCGCTCAGTTCCGTGTTCCAGGGAAATGTTTAACAGGCCGGTAAACTGCTCAAAGTGACTGATTTGTGCTTCAACTCTGATGTCCGACATGGAACTCTTTATCCACACATTGCATTCCAGACATCTCCAACCTTTCATCCCACTCCTGGATACAGGAGAGTAGTTTAGTCTCCAGCTAATGCCCATCACTGGGAGGCAATTGAAGACCCATTAAAGGGAGGTACATAGAGTCGTCACGGCTCAGGAAGCCATTCGGCCCATCCAGTCCATGCAGATAGATGGCAGTGAGGGATAAACTAAGACAGGACCCCTGGGAAGAGGGAATGGATAGAGGCTTGTGGGAATGTGGTATTAGGGAGGGGATTATCCAGGGATGGAGGTATTGAGTTGGGAGGCAATTACGATGTGAGGCGGCAGGTGGGAGAGGAATTACATTCTCTATAATGAGGGGTCGAGACTTTATCTCTGGGTGAGCTCAGTCACACAAGAGAAGGATCAGGGTCTCATTGGGAGCAGTGAGTGTCCCTACAAAGGATAGGCCACACCTGGAGCACTGTGCACAGTTCTGGTCTCCATATCCCTCGGTTAGACCACACCTGGAGCACTGTGCACAGTTCTGTTCTCCATATCCCTCGGTTAGACCACACCTGGAGCTCTGTGCTCAGTTCTGTTCTCCGTATCCCTCGGTTACACCACACCTGGAGCTCTATGCTCAGTTCTGGTCTCCATATCCCTCGGTTAGACCACACCTGGAGCTCTGTGCTCAGTTCTGGTCTCCATATCCCTCGGTTACACCACACCTGGAGCTCTGTGCTCAGTTCTGGTCTCCATATCCCTCGGTTAGACCACACCTGGAACACTGTGCACAGTTCTGCTCTCCATATCCCTCGGTTAGACCACACCTGGAGCACTGGGGACTGTTCTCGTCTCCATATCCCTCGGTTAGATCACACCTGGAGCACTGTGCACAGTTCTGGTAGATACATCCCTTGGCTGGACCATGAATGCAGCACTATCTACATGTCCTGTATGAACACACTTCAGTTACATGACACTTGGACATTCGGGGATGCTGAATGATGCCGTCAATGATCTCTTCCTCTCTTGTTCCCAGACTGGCCTTTCGGATGTGGTGACACTCGAGGAGCCT
Source organism: Isurus oxyrinchus (assembly GCA_026770705.1). NCBI lineage: Eukaryota > Metazoa > Chordata > Chondrichthyes > Lamniformes > Lamnidae > Isurus > Isurus oxyrinchus. The sequence continues at coordinate 4,977,856 of JANJGN010000045.1, forward strand.
GAAGATGAATGGAATGTGAGGACACGATGCTTAGGAATTGCTTCTGTTTCTTCAAGTGCTGCAAGGCGTACTGAGTTCCACAGTTGGAACCTGAACCTGGGTGAGAGCCGTCAGAGTCTCTGACTGAATCTCACTGGAATTTCTGGCATTCAGGCCCCGCTGCCTTGTGTAGATCCAGTGACCCATGACCCACTGCCTTCTGAGTCATGTGAATGAAACTGGCTGTATGGATCACCGCCTCTGGTCCATGTCTCATTTCTCACTCGGATCAGTGTGTCACCCTACTGACAGGGAGGGAGCAGAGGTCAGGGACTGGCAGGGCCACATTGACATCTTGTATCTCCAATATAGTCACACTCACACTATCATTCCTTACAGCCAGTGTCCCAGCCTCATCCTGCACATACTCTGGACATCTCATGTCCCACTGAGAGGACAGGCCCACCAGCCATGATGACTCAGTGACATACAGTCTGTGTAGGCTCGGTCCGGGAATTCCCAACGCTGAATCCACTCACCATAATGTCCGATAGCGTCGGATCCGAAACTGGGAAAGCAATCCTCCTGCTGATTGCCACCTACAACCACCCCCTGAGCTGTGGAATCAGCTCTCCTCCATCTTAAACCCCACTTGGAAGAAGCACTGGGTGTAGTGAGGACACAGGGTGCACTCTGGTTGGAGCCTGTATGACCATCACCAAGAGGGGCTCAGCAGCACCATTACACACCCAGGTGCTCGATCTCTGAAAGGCAAACTCTGCTTGAGGCAAGTGGTGAGAGAACCAACAAGAGGTGAAAACAAACTTGACCTTTGCCCTCACCAATCCCCTTGCCGCAGATGCATCTGCCCATGACCGGGGTGGGTAGGAATGAGCACCGCACAGTCTGGGTGAAGACAAAGTCCTGTCTTCACACTGTGGACACACTCCATTGTGTTGTGTGTCACTATCACCCCGCGCTGTCAGGGAGGGAGTTCCAGGATCCAGCTCCGTTCCCCTGTGTGGCTATTTTTGTCTCCTATGCACCCCCTCTCCCATCTCCATCATCCTCTCAAGCTATCTCTCCGTCTCTCTCTCTCTCTCTCTCTCTCCCATCCTGCCTCCCCCATCAGCCCAGGTGGTTAAATATTTCTAATTTGAGGCCGCTGTCGGTTTGTTAAATATTTGCCCCTGAAGCGGAACTGCCCTTTCCCCAGTCACCATCCTGTCTGAGTCCGGTTAGGAATGAGCTGTCCCTGGATATGACCCAGCAGCTCACTGCCTGTCTGTGGGGACAATACACAAACCCTCAACTACTGAGTGTCCACATATCATCAGATTAATCCATCCAATGCTGTGAAATACTGTGGGGAGATGCTCCATGAGCAGCGTGTGTATACACAGACAAATATACACGCACCCCACCTGTCACCATGGTAAGGGATTTGAAGAGGATATGGGAATATTGTGGGGAAAGGGAACAGTCATTGCCCATCCCTAATTGCCCCTTGAGAAGGTGGTGGGTGAGCCGTCTTCTTGAGCCGCTGCAGTCCCGTGTGATGTAGGTACATCCACAGCGCTGTTAGGGAGGGAGTTCCAGGATTTTGACCCAGCGACAGTGAAGGAACGGCCGATATATTTCCAAGTCAGGATGGTGAGTGGCTCAGAGGGGAACTTCCAGGTGGTGGTGTTCCCATGTGTCTGCTGCCCTTGTCCTTCTAGATGGGAAAGGTCGTGGGTTTGCAAGAAGCTGTCCTGGTGAGTCACTGCAGTGCATCTTGTAGATGGTACACACACTGCTGCTACTGTGCGTCGGTGGTGGAGGGAGTGAATGTTTGTGGATGGGGTGCTGATCAAGCGGGGCTGCTTTGTCCTGGATGGTGTCGAGCTTCTTGAGTGTTGTGGGAGCCGCACTCATCCAGGCAAGTGGGGAGTATTCCATCATAGTCCTGACTGGTGCCTTGTAGATGGTGGACAGGTTTTGGGGAGTCAGGAGGTGAGTTACTCTCCGCAGGATTCCCAGCCTCTGACCTGCTCTTGTAGCCACAGTATTTATATGGCTGGTCCAGTTCAGTTTCTGGTCAATGTTAACCCCCAGGATGAAGTTAGTGGGGGATTCAGTGATGGTAATGGCATTGAATGTCAAGGGGCGATGGTTAGATTCTCCCTTGTTGCAGATGGTCATTACCTGACACTCAAAAATACAGGTATTGTGGACAAAATCAGGGGAAGATACTCTGAGCAATGATAAAGCCCTGGTTAGGCTGCAGCTAGATTAATACATCCAGCTCTGATCACCACACATGAGGGGGATGTGAGAGCCCTGGAGGGGCTGCTGAGGAGATTTAGAAGATTAAAGCCTGTGTATTGTCCACACAGATGGGCAGTGAGCTGCTGGACCCTATCCTGTGCTGATTCATTCCTGTCAGATCCTCACACCTTGTTCAAGGCTGTCAGACAGGATGGCACCTGGTGTCCGCTCAGTTCCGTGTTCCAGGGAAATATTTAACAGGCCGGTAAACTGCTCAAAGTGACTGATTTGTGCTTCAACTCTGATGTCCGACATGGAACTCTTTATCCACACATTGCATTCCAGACATCTCCAACCTTTCATCCCACTCCTAGATACAGGAGAGTAGTTTAGTCTCCAGCTAATGCCCATCACTGGGAGACAATTGAAGACACATAAAGGGAGGTTCATAGAGTCATCATGGCTCAGGAAGCCATTCGGCCCATCCAGTCCATGCAGATAGACGGCAGTGAAGGGTAAACGAAGTCAGGACCCCTGGGAGAAGGGAATGGATAGAGGGTTGTGGGAATGAGGTAATCCAGAGCAGAATTCCAGGATTGGATGTACCAAGTGGGGCGGCAATTAAGATGTGAGGGGTCTGGTGGGAGAGGAACTAGGTTCTCTAGAAGGGGAGGGTAGAGGTTGTACCTCTTTGTGAGCTCAGTCACACCAGAGAAGGATCATGGTCTCATTGGGAGAAGTGAGTGATACACTGGCCCTACAAAGGATAGACCACACTTGGAGCACTGTGCACAGTTCTGGTCTCTATAACTCTTGGCCTGACCACACGTGGAGCTCTCTGCACAATTCTGCACTTACTATCCCTTGGCCTGGCCACACTTGGAGCGCTCTGCACTGTTCTGGTTCTGAATCCCTCAGTTCGACCACACTCGGAGCACTGTGCCCAGGTTTGTCCTCAATGTCCCTCGGTTGACAATACTTGGAGCACTGTGCACAGTTTTCCCCTCTGTATCCCTCAGTTGACGACGTGCTTAGCACTGGGCACAGTTTAGGGCTCCATATCCCTGTTTTCGGACAAACTTGGATCCCTGTGCTCAGTTATAGGCTCCAGAACCCTCGACTACACCACACATGAAGCACTGGGCACAGAAATGGTCTCCATTTCACTTGGCCTGGCTACAACTGCAGCACTGTGCACAGTTCTGGCCTCCATATTCATCGTTTAGACCACACTTAGAGCACTGTGCACAGTTCTGCTGGCCATATCCATTGCTTAGACCACACTTCGAGCACTGTGCACAGTTCTGGCCTCCATATTCATTGTTTAGACCATACTTAGAGCACTGTGCACAGTTCTGGTCTCCAGACACAATGGTTCGACCACACTTAGAGCACTGTGCATAGTTCTGCTCTCCATTTCCCTTGGCCTGGCCACATTTCGAGCATTGTTCACAGTTCTGGTCTCCGTATCCCTCGGTTTGGCCATGCTTGGAGCAGTCTGCATATTTCTGGTGTCCAAATCCCTCTGCCTGGCCACATCTGGAGCGCTGTGCACAGTTGTGGTGCCCATATCCCTCATTTAAAACACACTTGGAGCACTAGACACAGTTACGGTCTCCATAACCCGTGGCCTGGCTACACCAGGAGCACTGTGCTCAGTTTGGCTCTCAATATCGCTGAGTTAGGCCAACCATCGAAGGCTTTGAGTAGTCCTGTTCTCCATGTCCTTTGTCTAGGCCTCACAGACCAAACTGACGATAGTGCAATATCGGTATGTGGCAGTGAATGAGGGACTTAAACATTTAGGGTGACACATAATAAATGTTTGAGTGAGAGTCGAGGGTCCTTACTGGTGGCATCAACAGCGGATTCCTTTCTGCATTTCAGGTGTTGTCTCTGCATGTGACAGAATTAAAGGGGACGCCTGTCAATGGGGACAGTGCTGCAGAAACGAGGGTTTGACATGCCACAAGTGCTATTGGGTGTATGAATGCTGCGTGGTGAAGCGTATCATAAAAGGAGGAATCACGTTTGGGTCAGCAAGGCCCGTGTCTCCAGCACTGTCTAGAGGCTCCACGGACTGTGTAGGGTCCGTGCCCCCTGACCCACTGGTTCCTGGATCATGTGAATAAAACTGGCTGCGTTGATCACCACCTCTTGTCTGTGTCTCATTTCTCACTCGGATCGGTGTGTCTCCACATTGACAGGGAGGGAAGGGGGAGGTCAGACAATGGCAGGGCCACATTCAGGTCCTGTAGCTCCAGCATAATCATTTTCACAGAGTCATGTCTCAGAGCCATTGTCCCAGACGTGTCCCATCACCATCCCTGGGTATGTCCCTGTCCCACCGGCAGTGACTCAGTGCTCTGCAGGCGGGAGGGAGTTTCCATTGGAGTCCTCAATATTGACTCATGACATCAGGTCAAACATGAGCAAGAAAATGGCTCCTTCTGATTCTCGTCTACTGCCCTCCCTCAGCCGATGATCCAGCACAAGTGCTCTTGGAGTAAAGGGCTGTTTCTCAGATTGGAGCATGTAGACAGTGCTGTTCCCCCAATTACTGACATCAGGAATACGGTGACATTCCAAAACTTGTCGATGAAACAATACTTAAAGCCATGGCAACCAGTGAGGACGATAGATATCGATGGAAACAGGACGTAGATAGGAGGGCAGAATGGCAGAAAAGTGGCAGATGGAATTTTGTAGAGAGGGGTATGAGGTGATGCATTTGGACAGGAGGAATAGGGAGAGGCATTATGGGCTACATGACACAATGTTAAAGAGCGTTCAGAGACAGAGGGATATGGGGTGTTCTGAAATGTTATCTTTGACATTTGGCAGGGCAGGATGAGAGAGCAGTTAGTGAAGTGTGGAGGGTATTGGGCTCCATTGCTTAAAATTCATTCATGGAATGTGGGCATCGCTGGCTAGGCCAGCATTTAATGCCCCTCCCAAATTGCCCCTTGAGAGGTGGTGGTGAGCTGCTGCAGTCCCTGTGGTGTAGGTACATCCACAGCGCTGTTAGGGAGGGAGTTCCAGGATTTTGACCCAGCGACAGTGAAGGAACGGCCGATACATTTCCAAGTCAGGATGGTGAGTGGCTCAGAGGGGAACTTCCAGGTGGTGGTGTTCCTATGTGTCCTGCTGCCCTTGTCCTTCTAGATGGTAGAGGAGGTAGATTTGGGCAGAGCTATCGAAGGAGCCTTGGTGAGTTCCTGCAGTGCATCTTGAGTTGGTACACACACTGCTGCTACTGTGCGTCGGTGGTGGAGGGAGTGAATGTTTGTGGATGGGGTGCTGATCAAGCGGGACTGCTTTGTCCTGGATGGGGTCGAGCTTCTTGAGTGTTGTGGGAGCTGCACTCATCCAGGCAAGTGGGGACTATTCCATCATAGTCCTGACTGGTGCCTTGTAGATGGTGGACAGGCTTTGCGGAGTCAGGAGGTGAGTTACTCTCCACAGCATTCCCAGCCTATGACTTGCTCTTGTAACCACAGTATTTATATGGCTGGTCCAGTTCAGTTTCTGGTCAATGGTAACCCCCAGGATGAAGTTAGTGGGGGATTCAGTGATGGTAATGGCATTGAATGTCAAGGGGTGATGGTTAGATTCGCCCTTGTTGCAGATGGTCATTGCCTGACACTCAAAAAATACAGGTATTGGGGACAAAATCAGGGGAAGATACTCTGAAAAATGATAAAGCCCTGGTTAGGCCGCAGCTAGATTAATACATCCAGCTCTGATCACCACACATGAGGGGGATGTGAGAGCCCTGGAGGGGCTGCTGAGGATATTTAGAAGATTAAAAGCCTGTGTATTGTCCACACAGACGGGCAGTGAGCTGCTGGACCCTATCCTGTGCTGATTCATTCCTGTCAGATCCTCACACCTTGTTCAAGGCTGTCAGACAGGATGGCACCTTGTGTCCGCTCAGTTCCGTGTTCCAGGGAAATATTTAACAGGCCGGTAAACTGCTCATAGTGACTGATTTGTGCTTCAACTCTGATGTCCGACATGGAACTCTTTATCCACACATTGCATTCCAGACATCTCCAACTTTTCATCCCAATCCTGGATACAGGAGAGATTTTTTACACTCCAGCTAATACCCATCACTGGGAGACAACTAAACACCCAATTAAGGTGGATTCATTGGGTCATCACGGCTCAGGAAGCCATTCAACCCATCCAGGCAATGCTGATAGACGGCAGTGAGGGATCAATGAGGTGAGCACACTTGGGAAGAGGGAATGGATAGAGGGTTGTGGGAATGAGGTAGTAGAGAGCAGATTTTCCAGGGTTGGAGGAACCGAGTGGGGAGAGAAATAAGATGTGAGGGGGCGGCTGGGAGAGGAGATAGGGGTTTTGGAATGAGGGGTGGAGACTTTATCTCTGGGTGAACTCAGTCACACAAGAGAAGGATCAGGGTCTCATTGGAGCCGTGAGTGATACACTGTCCCTACAGAGGATAGGCCACACGTGGGGCACTGTGCACAGTTCTTGTCTCTGTATCGCTCGGTTAGACCACACGTGGAGCACTGTGCACAGTTCTTGTCTCTATATCACTCGGTTAGACCACACTTAGAGCACTGTGCACCGTTCAGGCCTCTTTTTCCCTTGGCCTGAATCACCTGGAGCACTGTGGACAGTTCTGCTCTCCCTATCCCTCGTTTGGACCACATCCACAGCACTGGGCACAGTTTTGCCCTTCATATCCCTGGGTTGACTACGCTTGGGCACTGTTCACTATTCTGGTCTCCAAGCCCTTGGTTGGACTACATCTGGGCACGTGCACAGTTCTGGTCTCCATATCCCTCGGTTATAAGACATTTGGTGCACTGTGCACAGCTCCGCTCTCCAAATCCCATGGCCTGGCCACATCTGGAACACTGTGAACTGTTCTTGACTCCATATCCCTCAGTTAGACCACACTCGGAAGCACTGTGCACAGTTTTCTCCACATCACTCAGTTGGAGACACTTTGAGCACTGTGCACAGTTCTGGGCTCCATCTGCCTCTGTTCAGCCACACCTGGAGCACTATACACAGTTATGGCCTACATATCCCTCAGTTAGACCACAGTTGGAGTATTTGACACAGATATGTTCTCCATTTCCCTTGGCCTGGATACACTTGGAGCACTGCGCACAGTTCTGGTCTCCATACCCATCAGGCAACCACACTTGGAGCACTGTGCACAGTTCTTATCTCCATATCCCTTGTCATGGCCACACTTGGAACACTCTTCACATTTCTAGTCTCCATATCCCTCGGTTAGACCACACTCGGAGCACTGTGCCCAGTTTTGTACTGCATATCACACGGTTCAACGGACTCGGAGAACTGTGCACAGTTTTGGCCTCCATATCCATCTGTTGATGACACTTGGTGCAAAGGACATAGTTTTGGTTTCCATATCCCTTGGCCAGGCTGCACTTGGAGCACTGTGCACAATTCTGGTCTTCATATCCCTCGGTTAGACCACATTTGGTGCACTGTGCCTTGTTCTGCTCTCCATATCCCTGATCCTGGCCACACAAGGAGCACTGTACACAGCTCTGGTCTCCATATCCCTCAGTTAGACCACACTTGTTGCTTTCTGCACAGTTCTGGTCCTCCAAATCCCACCGTTGGACCACACTTGGAGCGCTGTGCATAGTGTTAGACTCCGTGTCCATCGGCTCACCTTACTCGGAAAACTGGGAAACAGTTTTGGAGTCAATTTCCCTCGGTTGACGGCACTTGGAGAAATGTACACAGATCTGCTGTCCATATCCCTTGGCGTGGACACACTTGGAGTACTGGGCACAGTTCAAGTCTTCATGTCCATCAGCTAGACCACACTTAGAACATTGTGCAAAGTTATGGCCTCCATATCCCTCGGTTGTACCACATTTGCGTCACTGTGTTCAGTTCTGCTCTCCATTTCGCTTGGTTAGTCCACCCATCGAATGCTGTGAGTAGTCCTGTTCTCCATGTCCTTTGTCTAGGCCTCACAGACCAAACTGATGATAGTGCAATATCAGGATGTGGCAGTGAAAGGGGGACTTCAACATTTAGGGTGACACATAATAAATGTTTGAGTGAGAGTCGAGGGTCCTTACTGGTGGCATCAACAGCGGATTCCCTTCTGCATTTCAGGTGTTGTCTCTGCATGTGACAGAATTAAAGGGGACACCTGTCAATGGGGACAGTGCTGCAGAAACGAGGGTTTGACACGCCACAAGTGCTATTGGTTGTATGAATGCTGCGTGGTGAAGTGAATCATAAAAGGAGGAATCACGTTTGGGTCAGCAAGGCCCGTGACTCCAGCACCGCCTTGAGGCTCCACGGACTGTGTAGGGCCCGTGCCCTCTGACCCACTGGTTCCTGGATCATGTGAATAAAACTGGCTGCGTTGGTCACCGCCTCTTGTCTGTGTCTCATTTCTCACTCGGATCGGTGTGTCTCCACATTGACAGGGAGGGAAGGGGGAGGTCAGACAATGGCAGGGCCACATTCAGGTCCTGTAGCTCCAGCATAATCATTTTCACAGTCATGTCTCAGAACCATTGTCCCAGACGTGTCCATCACCATCCCTGGGTATGTCCCTGTCCCACCGGCAGTGACTCAGTGCTCTGCCTGCGGGAGGGAGTTTCCATTGGAGTCCTCAATATTGACTCATGACATCAGGTCAAACATGGGCAAGAAAATGGCTCCTTCTGATTCTCGTCTACTGCCCTCCCTCAGCCGATGATCCAGCACAAGTGCTCTTGGAGTAAAGGGCTGTTTGTCAGATTGGAGCATGTAGACAGTGCTGTTCCCCCAATTACTGACATCAGGAATACGGTGACATTCCAAAACCTGTCGATGAAACAATACTTGAAGTCATGGCAACCAGTGAGGACGATAGATATCGATGGAAACAGGACGTAGATAGGAGGGCAGAATGGGCAGAAAAGTGGCAGATGGAATTTTGTAGAGAGGGGTATGAGGTGATGCATTTTGACAGAAGGAATAGGGAGAGGCATTATGGGCTACATGACACAATGTTAAAGAGCGTTCAGAGACAGAGGGATATGGGGTGTTCTGAAATGTTATCTTTGACATTTGGCAGGGCAGGATGAGAGAGCAGTTAGTGATGCGTGGAGGGTATTGGGCTCCATTGTTTAAAATTCATTCATGGAATGTGGGCATCGCTGGCTGGGCCAGCATTTAATGCCCCTCCCAAATTTCCCCTTGAGAAGGTGGTGGTGAGCCGCTGCAGTCCCTGTGGTGTAGGTACATCCACAGCGCTGTTAGGGAGGGAGTTCCAGGATTTTCACCCAGCGACAGTGAAGGAACGGCTGATATATTTCCAAGTCAGGATGGTGAGTGGCTCAGAGGGGAATTTCCAGGTGGTGGTGTTCCCATGTGTCTGCTGCCCTTGTCCTTCTAGATGGTAGAGGAGGTGGATTTGGGCAGCGCTATCGAAGGAGCCTTGGTGAGTTGCTGCAGTGCATCTTGTAGATGGTACACACACTGCTGCTACTGTGCGTCGGTGGTGGAGGGAGTGAATATTTCTGGATGGGGTGCTGAACAAGCGGGGCTGCTTTGTCCTGGATGGTGTCGAGCTTCTTGAGTGTTGTGGGAGCTGCTCTCATCCAGGCAAGTGGGGAGTATTCCAACAAAATCCTGACTGGTGTCTTGACGATGGTGGACAGGCTTTGGGGAGTTAGGAGGTGAGTTACTCGCCACAGCATCCCCAGACTCTGACCTGCTCTTGTAGCCACAGTATTTATATGGCTGGTCCAGTTCAGTTTCTGGTCAATGGTAACCCCCAGGATGTTGATAGTGGGGGATTCAGCGATAGTAATGGCATTGAATGTCAAGGGGCGATGGTTAGATGTTCTCTTGTTGCAGATGGTCATTACCTGACACTCAAAAATACAGGTATTGGGGACAAAATCAGGGGAAGATACTCTGAACAATTATAAAGCCCTGGTTAGGCCGCAGCTAGATTAATACATCCAGCTCTGATCACCACACATGAGGGGGGATGTGAGAGCCCTGGAGGGGCTGCTGAGGGTATTTAGAAGATTAAAGCCTGTGTATTGTCCACACAGACGGGCAGTGAGCTGCTGGACCCTATCCTGTGCTGATTCATTCCTGTCAGATCCTCACACCTTGTTCAAGGCTGTCAGACAGGATGGCACCTGGTGTCCGCTCAGTTCCATGTTCCAGGGAAATATTTAACAGGCCGGTAAACTGCTCAAAGTGACTGATTTGTGCTTCAACTCTGATGTCCAACATGGAACTCTTTATCCACACATTGCATTCCAGACATCTCCAACCTTTCATCCCACTCCTGGATACAGGAGAGTAGTTTAGTCTCCAGCTAATACCCATCACTGGGAGACATTTGAAGACCCATTAAAGGGAGGTTCATAGAGTCATCACGGCTCAGGAAGCCATTCGGCCCATCCAGTCCATGCAGATAGATGGCAGTGAGGGATAAACAAAGACAGGACCCCTGGGAAGAGGGAATGGATAGGGCATTGTGGGAATGAGGTAATCCAGAGCAGAATTTCCAGTGCCAGAGGTACCAAGTGTGGCGGCAATTAAGATGTGAGGGGTCTGGTGGGAGAGGAACTAGGTTCTCTAGAAGGGGCGGGTAGAGGCTGTACCTCTTTGTGAGCTCAGTCACACCAGAGAAGGATCATGGTCTCATTGGGAGAAGTGAGTGATACACTGGCCCTACAAAGGATAGACCACACTTGGAGGACTGTGCACAGTTCTGGTCTCCAAATCACTCGGTTAGTCCACACTCGTAGTTCTGTACAGTACATGGTTCTGGTCTCCATATCCCTAAGTTACACCACACTTGGAGCACCGTGCACAGTCGTGGTCTCCATGTGACTCATTTAGACCACACTCGAAGTTCTGTGCCCAGTTCTTGTCTCCCTATCCCTCGGTTAGACCACACTTGGAGAACTGTGCACAGTTCTGCTCTCCATATCCCTTGGCCTGGCCACATTTAGAGCACTATGCACATTTCTTGTTCCAAATCCCTCAGTCAGACCACACTCGGAGCACTGTGCAGAGTTTTGCCCTCCATATTCCTCGCCTGATGACACTTGGAGACCTGTGCATAGTTATGGGCTCCAGATCCCTCAGCTACACCAAATATGAAGCACTGGGCACAGTTATGGTCTCCATTTCCCTTGGCCTGGCTACAATTGGAGCACTGTGCACAGTTCTGGCCTCCATACCACTTGTTTGGACAACACCTGGAGCACTGTGCACAGTTCTGGCCTCCATACCACTTGTTTGGACAACACTTGGAGCACTGTGCACAGTTCTGGTCTCTACCTCTCTCTTTTGGACCACACGTAGTGCAACGTGCACAGTTCTGGTCCCCATATCCCTCGGCCTGAAACACTTGGAACAGTGTGGACAGTTTTGTATCCATAACCCTTGTTTGAAGACACTTGGAGCACTTTGAACAGTCCTGCTCCCAATGAGACCATGATCCTTCTCTTGTGTGACTGAGCTCACCCAGAGATAAAGTCTCCACCCCTCATTCCAAAACCCCTATCTCCTCTCCCAGCCGCCCCCTCACATCTTATTTCTCTCCCCACTCGGTTCCTCCAACCCTGGAAAATCTGCTCTCTACTACCTCATTCCCACAACCCTCTATCTATTCCCTCTTCCCAAGTGTGCTCACCTCATAGATCCCTCACTGCCTTCTATCTGCATGGACTAGATGGGCCGAATGGATTGGGGACTAACCAAGTGTAATGGAGAGCAGAACTGAGCACAGTTACCCAAGTGTAGTCGAACCAAGGGATATGGAGAGCAGGACTGTGCACAATGCTCCAAGTGTGGCCTAACAGTGAATTATGGTGACCAGAACTGTGCACAGTGCTCCAAGAGTGGCCTAACCATGGATTATGGAGATGAGAATTGTGCACAGTGCTCCACGTGTGGCCTAACCATGGATTATGTTGACCAGAACTGTGCACAGTGCTCTGAGTGTGGCCTAAACATGGATTATGGAGACGAGAACTGTGCACAGTGCTCCAAGTGTGGTCTAACCAAGGGATATGGAGACCAGAACTGTGCACAGTGCTCTGAGTGTGGTCTAACCAAGGGATATGGAGACGAGAACGGTGCACAGTGCTCCAAGTGTGGTCTAACCAAGGGATATGGAGACCAGAACTGTGCACAGTGCTCTGAGTGTGGTCTAACCAAGGGATATGGAGACGAGAACGGTGCACAGTGCTCCAAGTGTGGTCTAACCAAGGGATATGGAGACGAGAACGGTGCACAGTGCTCCAAGTGTGGTCTAACCAAGGGATATGGAGACCAGAACTGTGCACAGTGCTCTGAGTGTGGTCTAACCAAGGGATATGGAGACGAGAACGGTGCACAGTGCTCCAAGTGTGGTCTAACCAAGGGATATGGAGACCAGAACTGTGCACAGTGCTCTGAGTGTGGTCTAACCAAGGGATATGGAGACGAGAACGGTGCACAGTGCTCCAAGTGTGGTCTAACCAAGGGATATGGAGACGAGAACGGTGCACAGTGCTCCAAGTGTGGTCTAACCAAGGGATATGGAGACCAGAACTGTGCACAGTGCTCCAAGTGTGGTCTAACCAAGAGATATGGAGACCAGAACTGTGCACAGTGCTCTGAGTGTGGTCTAACCAAGGGATATGGAGACGAGAACGGTGCACAGTGCTCCAAGTGTGGTCTAACCAAGGGATATGGAGACCAGAACTGTGCACAGTGCTCTGAGTGTGGTCTAACCAAGGGATATGGAGACCAGAACAGTGCACAGTGCTCCAGGTGTGGCCTAACCATGTATTATGGATTCTGGAATTGTGCACAGTGCTCCACGTTTGGCCAGGCCAAGGTATATGGAGAGCAGAACTGTGCACAGTGCTCCAAGTTTGGCCAGGCCAAGGTATATGGAGAGCAGAACTGTGCACAGTGCACAAAATATGGTGGAACCGTGTGATATGAATTGGAGAACTGTGCACAGGGGCCCAGATGTGGTTCAACTAAGGGTTTGGAGACCAGAACTGTGAACAGTGTCCAAGTGTGGTCAACCGAGGGATATAGAGGCCAAAACAGTGCACAATGCTAAGAGTGAGGTCTAACCGAGGGATATGGAGACCAGGACTGTGCACAGTGCTCCAACTCTGGCCAGGCCAGAGGAATATACAGATCAGCACTAAGCACAATAATCCAGGTATGGTCTGAATGGTGGATATGGCACCTAGAACTACCCCCACTGCTCCAAGCACACTCTGAAAGAGGAATAGGGAGACCAGATCTGTGCACAGTGCTCCAGATGTGGTCCAAGTGTAGGATACGGACACTAGAATTGCCTACAGTGCTCCAAGTGTGTCAGGCCAATGGATTAGGAGGCCAGAACTGAGCACAGTGCTCCAAGTGTAGCCAGGTCAAGCGATATGGAGACCAGAACTGTGCCCAGTGCTCCAAGTGTCGTCAACCAAGGGATATGCAGGCCACAACTGTGGACAGAGCTCCGAATGCGGTCTAATTGAGGGATTTGGAGACCAGAACTGTACACAGTGCTCCAAAAGTGGCCTAACGGAGGGATATTGAGACCAGAACTGTGCACAGTGGTCCGATTGTGATCTAACAGTGGGATATGGACACCAGAAATGTTCACAGTTCTCCAAGCGTGGTCTATCATTTATAGGGCCAGTGTATCCCTCTCTTCTCCCAATGAGACCATGATCCTTCTCTGGTGTGACTGAGCTCACAAAGAGGTACAGCCTCTACCCTCCCCTTCTAGAGAACCTAGTTCCTCTCCCACCAGACCGCTCACAGCTTAATTACCGACCCACTCAGTTCCTCCAACACATGAAATTCTGCTCTGGATTACCTCATTCCCACAATGCCCTATCCATTCCCACTCCCGAGGGGTCCTATCTTCGTTTATCCCTCAGTGCTGTCTATCTGCATGGACTGTAAGGGCCGAATGGCTTCCTGAGCCGGGGTGACTCTATGAACCTCCCTTTAATGGGTCTTCAATTGTCTCCCAGTGATGGGCAGTAGCTGGAGACTAAACTACTCTCCTGTATCCAGGAGTGGGATGAAAGGTTGGAGATGTCTGGAATGCAATGTGTGGATAAAGAGTTCCATGTCGGCCATCAGAGTTGAAGCACAAATCAGTCACTTTGAGCAGTTTACCGGCCTGTTAAATATTTCCCTGGAACACGGAACTGAGCGGACACCAGGTGCCATCCTGTCTGACAGCCTTGAACAAGGTGTGAGTATCTGACAGGAATGAATCAGCACAGGATAGGGTCCAGCAGCTCACTGCCCGTCTGTGTGGACAATACACAGGCTTTAATCTTCTAGATATCCTCAGCAGCCCCTCCAGGGCTCTCACATCCCCCCTCATGTGTGGTGATCAGAGCTGGATGTATTAATCTAGCTGCGGCCTAACCAGGGCTTTATCATTGTTCAGAGTATCTTCCCCTGATTTTGTCCCCAATACCTGTATTTTTGAGTGTCAGGTAATGACCATCTGCAACAAGGGAGAATCTCACCTTTGCCCACTTGACATTCAATACCATTACCATCACTGAATCCCCCATTAACTTCATCCTGGGGGTTACCATTGACCAGAAACTGAACTGGACCAGCCATATAAACACTGTGGCTACAATAGCAGGTCAGAGGCTGGGAATCCTGTGGAGAGTAACTCACCTCCTGACTCCTCAAGTCCTGTCCACCATCTACAAGGCACCAGTCAGGACTATGATGGAATACTCCCCACTTGCCTGGATGAGTGCAGCTCCCACAACACTCAAGAAGCTCGACACCATCCAGGACAAAGCAGCCCCGCTTGATCAGCCCCCCATCCACAAACATTCACTCCCTCCACCACTGACGCACAGTAGCAGCAGTGTGTGTACCATCTACAAGATGCACTGCAGGAACTCACCAAGGCTCCTTCGATAGCGCTGCCCAAATCCACCTCCTCTACCATCTAGAAGGACAAGGGCAGCAGACACATGGGAACACCACCAATTGGAAGTTCCCCTCTGAACCACTCACCATCCTGACTTGGAAATATTTTGACCATCTGCAACAAGGGAGAATCTAACCATCGCCCCTTGACATTCAATGCCATTACCATCACTGAATCCCCCACTAACTTCATCCTGGGGGTTACCATTGACCAGAAACTGAACTGGACCATCCATATAAACACTGTGGCTACAAGAGCAGGTCAGAGGCTGGGAATCCTGCCGAGAGTAACTCACCTCCTGACTCTCCAAATGCTGTCCACAGTCGACAAGGCACAAGTCAGGAGTGTGATGGAATACTCCCCACTTGCTTGGATGAGTGCGGCTCCCACAACACTCAAGAAGCTCGACACCATCCAGGACAAAGCAGCCCCACTTGATCAGCCCCCCATCCACAAACATTCACTCCCTCCACCACCGACGCAAAGTGGCTGCAGTGTGTGTACCATCTACAAGATGCGCTGCAGCAACTCACCAAGGGTCCTTCGATAGCGCTGCCCAAATCCACCTCCTCTACCATCCAGAAAGACAAGGGCAGCAGACACATGGGAACACCACCACCTGGAAGTTCCCCTCTGAGCCACTCACCATCCTGACTTGGAAATATATCGGCCGTTCCTTCACTGTCGCTGGGTCAAAATCCTGGAACTCCTTCCCTAACAGCGCTGTGGATGTACCTACACCACAGGGACTGCAGCGGCTCACTACCACCTTCTCAAGGGGCAATTTGGGAGGGGCATTAAATGCTGGCCTAGCCAGCGATGCCCACATTCCATGAATGAATTTTAAGCACTGGAGCCCAATACCCTCCACGCTTCACTAACTGCTCTCTCATCCTGCCCTGCCAAATGTCAAAGATAACATTTCAGAACACCCCATATCCCTCTGTCTCTGAACGCTCTTTAACATTGTGTCATGTAGCCCATAATGCCTCTCCCTATTCCTTCTGTCAAAATGCATCACCTCATACCCCTCTCTACAAAATTCCATCTGCCACTTTTCTGCCCATTCTGCCCTCCTATCTACGTCCTGTTTCCATCGATATCTATCGTCCTCACTGGTTGCCATGACTTCAAGTATTGTTTCATCGACAAGTTTTGGAATGTCACCGTATTCCTGATGTCAGTAATTGGGGGAACAGCACTGTCTACATGCTCCAATCTGACAAACAGCCCTTTACTCCAAGAGCACTTGTGCTGGATCATTGGCTGAGGGAGGGCAGTAGACGAGAATCAGAAGGAGCCATTTTCTTGCCCATGTTTGACCTGATGTCATGAGTCAATATTGAGGACTCCAATGGAAACTCCCTCCCACCTGCAGAGCACTGAGTCACTGCCGGTGGGACAGAGACATACCCAGGGATGTTGATGGACACGTCTGGGACAATGTCTCTGAGACATGACTGTGTGAAAATGATTATGCTGGAGCTACAGGACCTGAATGTGGCCCTGCCATTGTCTGACCTCCCCCTTCCCTCCCTGTCAATGTGGAGACACACTGATCTGAGCGAGAAATGAGACACAGACAAGTGGCGGTGACCAACGCAGCCAGTTTTATTCACATGATCCAGGAACCAGTGGGTCAGGGGGCACGTGCCCTACAGAGTCCATGTAGCCTGTAGACGGTGCTGGAGTCAGGGGCCATTGAATTGGGGCTGGAGTCACTGGCCTTGATTTCCCTTCCCTCCTTCATCCTCTCATGAATCGATACGGCACGCAGCATTCATACCCCTTGAAGCACCTCAAAGGTATCTTAGCCTCTTTCTTGTAGCAAGAACCACTTCAACATCTGGCCCCTCGTATTCTGGCACATCCATAGGAGAATCCTGAAATGCAGAAAGGAATCCTCTGTTCATGCCACCATTATGCACTCTTGACTCTCGCTCAAACATTTATTATGTATCAGCCTAAATGGTGAAGTCCCCCTTTCACTATCACATCCCGATATTGAACTATCATCAGTTTGGTCTGTGAGGCCTAGACAAAGGACATGGAAAACAGAACAGCACTTAGTGTTCTATGGGAGGCCTAACCAAGGGATATGGAGAGCAGGACTGTACCCAGTGGACCAACTGTGTTCTAACCAAGGGATATGGAGAGCAGGACTGTACCCAGTGGACCAGATGTGCTCTAACCAAGGGATATGGAGAGCAGAACTGTACCCAGTGGAGCAAAAGTGGTCTAACTGAGGGATGTGGGTCCAGAACTGTGCATGGTACTCCAGATGTCATCTAACTGAGTGATATGGAGACCAGAACTGTGCACAGTGCTCCAAGTGTGGTCTAACCGAGAGATATAGAGACCAGAACTGTGCACAGTGCTCCAAGTGCAGTCTAACCAAGGTTTATAGAGACCAGAACTGTGCACAGTGCTCCAAATGTGGTCTAACCGAGAGATATAGAGACCAGAACTGTGCACAGTGCTCCAAGTGTGGTTTAACCAAGGGATATAGAGACCAGAACTGTGCACAGTGCTCCAAGTGCAGTCTAACCGATGATTAAGGAGACATGAATTGTGCAGAATGCTCCAAATGTGTTGTGTCCAGGGCATATGGAGACCAGATCGGGGCCCCATGATAATGACACAACTTCTATATTCACTTGAACAGATGGAAAAGGCCCAATTTGCCTCACAGGAGCTAACTAAACAAAATGGAGACTGAGCCCCAGCAGCAGATATCAGGGCCTGTTGCCCCGAAGAGCTTTGTTGTATAGAGCGTCTTAAAGGAGGGGAGAGAGTTGGAGCGATTTCCACAGGTAATTCCATCGCTTTGGCCCCAGGCAGCTGAAGGCTCGGTTGTCAATGGTGGGTCAGTTAAACACTGGGAATACACAGGAGAGCAGAACAGGAGAATCACAGAGATCTGGAAAGGGGTTGGGTCTGGGGGCGATGTCAGAGATATGGAGGGGGCGAGGCTGTGGAGGGGTTTGGAAACACAGGCCAGGGGTCTATGTTCCCCCCCCAGCCCGGCAGGACATTACAGTCCCAGCGGAGTGAACGGAGATTAAAATGTCTCACCACATCCACCAGTGGGAGACACACTGCGGCAGGGCCAGAAAACACTGCCCAATGTCCAATTGGAAGGAGAGTTGGAGAGTTCCACTCAACTGTGGTCAACCGAGTGATATGGGGATAGGGAGGGTTGTGGGGCTGGAGGGGGTTATGGGGATAGAGAGAGTTGTGGTGTTGGAGGGGGTTACGGGGATAGAGAGAGTTGTGGGACTGGAGGGGGTTATGGGGATAGAGAGAGTTGTGGGGCTGGAGGGGGTTATGGGGATAGAGTTGTGGGGCTGGAGGGGGTTAAAGGGATAGAGAGAGTTGTGGGGCTGGAGGGGGTTATGATGATAGAGAGAGTTGTGGGGTTGGAGGGGGTTACGGGGATAGAGAGAGTTGTGGGGCTGGAGGGGGTTATGGGGATAGAGAGAGTTGTGGGGCTGGAGGGGGTTATGGGGATAGAGAGAGTTGTGGGGCTGGAGGGGGTTATGGGGATAGAGAGAGTTGTGGGGCTGGAGGGGGTTATGGGGATAGAGAGAGTTGTGGGGCTGGAGGGGGTTATGGGGATAGAGAGAGTTGTGGGGCTGGAGGGGGTTCTGGGGATAGAGAGAGTTGTGGGGCTGGAGGGGGTTACGGGGATAGAGAGAGTTGTGGGGCTGGAGGGGGTTATGGGGATAGAGAGAGTTGTGGGGCTGGAGGGGGTTATGGGGATAGAGAGAGTTGTGGGGCTGGAGGGGGTTATGGGGATAGAGTTCTGGCCCATGGGGGAACTTACAGAGATACAGGGTCTTGTCGTGCCTGGCAGTATATCTTTGATGGACAGTTATGAAACACCTGCAGGATGTTGCGGAGAGACAGACAGTTGTTGGGGCTGGAGATTTTCACGGGGACAGGGAAGGTTTTGGTGGACGGAGGAGGTTACACTGGTCTGGCCTCTCGAGGGATGTGGAGGGATGTGGATGTCAGAATGAGAAGGACAAGGAGGCTGGTGTAATTCCCACTCCAACATTCTCCCTTTGCTTTCCTTGAGCAGTGATTGGAAGGGACAGGGAGTGAGAGAGCTCCACAATCCTGCCCTCACACCCTGCACCCTAACAACCACACAGAGAATCAAAGAGTTGGAAATGGAGATTGTTCCAAACAGCTGCTGAGGACAGGGAGGTCGCTACTCACCCATGACCTGGAAATCCTGAGCGATCAGCAGGAGAGCAAGAACCAGGAGCAGAGGCTTCATCATCTTGAGCAGAGTCCTTCCGTGTCAGGATCAGAGAACTGGAGACTCCAGACGGTGTGTGTGTGTGTGTGGAGTCACAGAGAGAGCTTGGGAGAATTTATGATTCCAGAGATGGGGAGTGGCTCCTGCCTAGGGAAATATCTTCTCTTAATGTGAGAGGTGATTGGCCGTTTGGTTCAGGGAGCAAGACAATGGGTGTGGACAACTCCGGGTTTCATCCCGAGTGACCTCGACTCATGTTAATCCTGGAAGCTATTCTGTCTGTTGAGACACAGGGATCAGTGGGGGTGACAACAGATCGAGTCCAGGTAAATGCCTGGGATCTCATAAGGAGAAACTCTTTCCTGAGACAGGATGGTCAGGAACAATAAGCACACAGACTGAAGCTGTTCGGTAAAAGAACAATCGTGGGATGCAAGGAAACATTTCATGACATAGCGAGTTGTGCTGATCTGGATAAACACTTTACATTAAGACTTTAACAGGGCAATGGAGCAAGAGATGGGGAAGTGAGACTAATTATATACTTTTACAAAAGATCTAGCAGAAACACGATGGGTTTCATGGTGTTTTGTTTCTTTCTGTTATATGTGCCTCATGCTCCAACACAAAATGTTCAGACATATGTCTTCTTAAACCCAAACTTTACATACAGAGCAAAAAGTCCCTTATCCACAGGATATATTTACATAAACACTGAGATCACTCAGAGGCGATGGAGGAACCTGTTTCCCTGAGACATTAACCATCAGGACATTGTGTGGAAACAAACTGAGAGACAGGAGCTTGGGTCACTGAGGGTAAAGTCACTGAATGTTCCCCACTGGGACAGAACAATCTCGGGGTAAATGGTTGTGAGCAGATAACACCGTGAAGTATTCGGTGTCAGACATGAAGGAGGCTGGGACAGAGAAGCTGGGAGATACAGAGTGAGGGGATTGTGGAAACCTAGTTAAAACATTCTCTGGAACTTTATTCCAACCATCTCTTTAATTTCGAGACTATCGTAACCTGCATCCTGCTGAATGCCTGACAAACAAAGCAAGGAATAGATTGTTAATCAAAGGCAGAAACAAGAGACAGACACAGAGCACAGATAACACTCTGAACAAGGACCACAGTTTGTACACAAACCCCTCTTTATACAAAGACCTCACTCTGAACACATATCACACACTGAACACAGAGCCCAATCTAAACACAGATCCTAGTCTAATCTAACAGCACAGTTTGTACACAAACCCCTCTTTATACAAAGACCTCACTCTGAACACATATCACACACTGAACACAGAGCCCAATCTAAACACAGATCCTAGTCTAATCTAACAGCACAGTTTGTACACAAACCCCTCTTTATACAAAGACCACATTCTGAACACATATCACACACTGAACACAGAGCCCAATCTAAACACAGATCCTAGTCTAATCTAACAGCACAGTTTGTACACAAACCCCTCTTTATACAAAGACCACACTCTGAACACATATCACACACTGAACACAGAGCCCAATCTAAACACAGATCCTAGTCTAATCTAACAGCACAGTTTGTACACAAACCCCTCTTTATACAAAGACCGCACTCTGAACACATATCACACACTGAAAACAGACATCACCCTAAACACAGACTCTATTCTAAACAAATACCACAAACTGAACACAGACCCCCCTCTGAAAACAGACCTCGATGTAAACTCACATCCTAGACTGACCAAACACCACAATCAGGAGACATCCCAGATTCTGAACGCAGGAACTGCTCTGGACACAGGCCCCTCATCTAATCAAAGGCCCCAGACTGAACACCAACCTCTCTCTGTGTACACCCGCCTCCCTGATAATACATTTCACACTCAGCATAGCCCCCTCTCCAAACACAGAACCCACTCTGAGCACCTTCCCCACTCTGAACACACAGTCCACACTGAATATAGACACCCCTCTGAACACAGGACCCACACTGAGCACGATCCCTGCTCTGAACATACACCCCACTCTGAACATAGACAGCTCTCTGAACACAGAGCTCTCTATTGGAGCACAGGCCCCTCTCTGAACACAAACCCATACATAACACAGACGCCTCTCTGAACACAAACCCATACATAACACAGACACCTCTCTGAACACAAACCCATACATAACACAGACACCTCTCTGAACACAAACCCATACATAACACAGACGCCTCTCTGAACACAAACCCATACAAAGCACAGGCCCCTCTCTGAACACAAACCCATACATAACACAGACGCCTCTCTGAACACAAACCCATACATAACACAGACACCTCTCTGAACACAAACCCATACATAACACAGACGCCTCTCTGAACACATCCCATACATAACACAGACGCCTCTCTGAACACAAAACCATTCATAACACAGACGCCTCTCTGAACACAAACCCATACATAACACAGACACCTCTCTGAACACAAACCCATACATAACACAGACGCCTCTCTGAACACAAACCCATACATAACACAGGCCCCTCTCTGAACACAAACCCATACATAACACAGGCCCCTCTCTGAACACAAACCCATACATAACACAGGCCCCTCTCTGAACACAAACCCATACATAACACAGACGCCTCTCTGAACACAAACCCATACATAACACAGACACCTCTCTGAACACAAACCAATACATAACACAGGCCCCTCTCTGAACACAAACCCATCCATAACACAGGCCCCTCTCTGAACACAAACCCATACATAACACAGACGCCTCTCTGAACACAAACCCATACATAACACAGACCCCTCTCTGAACACAAACCCATACATAACACAGACGCCTCTCTGAACACAAACCCATACATAACACAGACGCCTCTCTGAACACAAACCCATACATAACACAGACGCCTCTCTGAACACAAACCCATACATAACACAGACGCCTCTCTGAACACAAACCCATACATAACACAGGCCCCTCTCTGAACACAATCCCATACATAACACAGACGCCTCTCTGAACACAAACCCATACATAACACAGACGCCTCTCTGAACACAAACCCATACATAACACAGGCCCCTCTCTGAACACAATCCCATACATAACACAGACTCCTCTCTGAACACAAAACCATACATAATACAGGCCCCTCTCTGAACACAAACCCATACATAACACAGGCCCCTCTCTGAACACAAACCCATACATAACACAGACGCCTCTCTGAACACAAACCCATACATAACACAGACGCCTCTCTGAACACAAACCCATACATAACACTGACGCCTCTCTGAACACAAACCCATACATAACACAGACGCCTCTCTGAACACAGGCCACGCATCGAATGTGGTGTTTGTGAATGTGTGCAGAGTGAGCTCTGTATTCAGGGTTACATTTCCAGAATGGGGCCTCTGTTTTGAATGAGAACTTTATGAGACAGACCTTGTGAGGAGATAAACAGACTGGTGAAATAGGCAAGTGTGAAGAGATACATCTTCCTCTGAAGAATGAGCAGAGACTATAAAATATTAATGGTGAATGTTCAAAATTGTTCCAGGAGCAGAGAGATCTGGGGATGTTGGACACAAGTCACTGAATGTGGCAGTAGGAGGGGAGGAGGGATTGGGAAGCAGATGGAATCATTGCCTTTATAAAGAGAGGGCAAGAATACTGCACTAAGGAAAGTATCACTGAGCTCTTTATAACACACTGGTTAGGAGCCAGATTGAGTTTTGTGCCCCATTCTGAATCCACACGTTAGGAAGGATGTCAAGGCCTTGGAGAGGGAGCAGAGTCTATTTTCTGATCTGATCCCAGGAATGAGGGTCTCCAGCTCATGTGGAGAGACTGCAGAAGGTGGGTTGTTCTCCTTTGAACAGAGGAGGTTCAGTAAAATTTCATTCGAGGCGTTGAACATCAGGGAGGTTATTGATTGAGTCAATAAGGAGAAGCTAATTCCTGAGACAGGATGGTCAGGGAGAGAAAGGACACAGACTGAAGCTTTTTGGCAAAATAACAATTGTGCGATGCAAGGAATCATTTCATGACATGGCCAGTGATGCTGATCTGGGTAAATGCTTCTATTTAAGACTTTAACAGGGATATGGAGCAAGAGAAGGGGAAGTGGGACTAATTAACTCGTTTTAGAAAAGATCTAGCAGGAACACGATGGGTTGAATGGCTTCTGGTTTTTGTTGTATCTGATGTGCCTGACGCTCTAAACAAAAAGGTTTCATCATTTGTCTTGTTAAATCTAAACTTTACATACATAGCAACAAAGGCACCTTACCGACAGAATCTATTTACATAAACACTGAGATCGCTCAGGGGCGATGGAGGAACCTGTTTCCCTGAGACACTAACCATCAGGACATTGTGTGGAAACAAACTGAGAGACAGGAGCTTGGGTCACTGAGGGTAAAGTCACTGAATGTTCCCCACTGGGACAGAACAATCTCGGGGTAAATGGTTGTGAGCAGATAACACCGAGAAATATTCGGTGTCAGACATGAAGGAGGCTGGGACAGAGAAGCTGGGAGATACAGAGTGAGGGGATTGTGGAAACCTATTTAAATCATTCTCTGGAAATTTTATCCCAACCATCTCCTTAATTGCTGGACACTCATAACCTGCATCCTGCTGAATACCTGACAAGGCTTGGCAAGGCATGGATCTACAAACAAGGACAGACACTCAATACAGCAAGATACAGAGCACAGATCAGAGCCTGAACAAGGACCACAGTTTGTACACAAACCCCTCTTTATACAAAGATCACACTCTGAACACATATCACACACTGAACACAGAGCCCAATCTAAACACAGTTCCTAGTCTAAACTGACAGCACAGTTTGTACACAAACCCCTCTTTATACAAAGACCACACTTTGAACACAGAGCACACACTGAAAATGGCCCTCAACATAAACCCAGATGCTAGTCTGAACAAGTGCCACAGCCTGAACACTAACCCCACTCTGAAAGCAGACCTCAGTGTGAACATACATCCTAGATGGACCAAATGCCACAGTCGGAAGGCACCCCGATTCTGAACACAGGAGCGGCTCTGAACACAGGACATCATCTAAACAAAGGCCCCAGCCTGAGCGCAAACCGCTCTCTGAGCACATTCACCTCTCTGACAACACAGTTCACTCTCAACATAGACCGCTCTCCAAACACAGAACCCACTCTGAACATGACCCCTGCTCTGAACACACCCCACACTGAAGCTAGGCACCTCGAATCACAGAGCCCTGTCTGAACACCATCCCTACTCTCAACACACGCCCCACATTGAACAGAGATATCTCCCTCAGCGCAGACCCTACTCTGAACACCACCCCTGGCCCTGAACACAGGCCCCACATTGAACATAGATCCCTCCCTGAACACAGAGCACTCTGAACACCACCCCCTGTTGGAGCACAGACACCTCTCTGAACACAGGCCACACAGTGAATGTGGTGTTTGCGAATGTGTGCAGAGTGGTGTCTGTATTCAGCGTTCTCTGTTCAGAATGGGCTCTTTACTCCCTCTGATCACAGACATCTCACTGAGCACAGACCCCACTCTCAGTACAGGCCCTACTGTTTAAGGGCGCTTTCTGTTTACGAGGTATATCTACAGTGGTCCTCAGGGATCAATGTTTCGATCACAGCTCTCTGTGATATAGGTTAATGAGCTGGAGTTTGTTATACAGGGTAGATTTTTAAGTTTACATTGTGTACAAATCACAGAAATGTAATAAAAAATGAGGAGGTTTGTAATATGATTATTATGACGCAAAGACTCAGGTGAATGGTGCAGAGACATTGTAGATGAATACTAACACAGAGGAGTGAAGAGGTACATTTTGATCAGAATTATAAGAACTGGCGATGCACAAGAATGGTTCTATTTTCAAAGTGATTCAGGAACAGAGAGATCTGGTGACTTGGTCCAGAAATCTTTGACACACAATTTTGGAATTCTGCCCAATACGGAGATGACATCCCTGACTTCTTCAATGCAGGAATAGAGCCCAAATGAATGGAAGCTATTGCAAAAACCCTTTCTAACACCCTGTCGATCCCCGAGCTGGATAACTGTGTCTAATGATGGGCACCAGGCTTTGGGAAAGGTGTCAATGCCTGAGAGAGAATGTGGAGGAGATTCACTAGAATAACTATCAGGGGTGAGAGGCTTCAGTCAATGTGCAGATGCTGGGGACGCTGGGATTATTCTCCTTGGAGCAGAGAAGGTGAAGTGGAAATTTAACAGGACCCATCCAAAATCAGCCTGTCGATGGAGTAAGTAAGGGTAAAACACTTCAAGTGGCAGAGGGGATGGTAACCAGAGGGAAACAGACAGACGGAGATTGGTAAGAGAACCCGGGGGGGAGATGAGGAAACATGTGTTCTCACAGTCTGACTTGTTTAGACCTGGATGGACACGTTATACAATTACATTGAAAGGACTATTGGGGAAGAACTGGGTGCAGTGGACCAAATCGAATAGATTCACAGAAGAACGTGCAGAGACATGATGGGCTGAATGGCCACTTTGTGGGCTAGAATTCTATTATTTTATCAAATCTGTTTTGAGTTTCTCTTTCTCATTTTTAGCTGCCTGACCCTGTAACAAGGGAAATTGCTATTTCTTCATCCTTCTCATGGAATCTTCCTGTGCCTGGAACAGGAGCTAATTGGACATTTCCAGCAGTGTCCAGCACAGGGTAGATTGCAAAAGGTGTGTGTGTGTGTGTGTGTGTGTGATTCCAGCAGTGTCCAGCAGAGGGTAGATAGCTAAAGGTGTGTGTGTGGAAATATATGTGTGTGTGTGTGTGTGTGTGTAATTCCAGCAGTGTGCAGCAGAGGGCAGACTGCTAAATGTGTTTGTGTCTGTGTGCGTGTGATTCCAGCAGTGTCCAGCAGGGGGTAGATTGCTAAAGGTGTGTCTGTGTGTGTGTGTGTGTGTGTGTGTGTGTGTGTAATTCCAGCAGTGTCCAGCAGGGGGTAGATTGCTAAATGTGTGTGTGTGTGTGTGTGTGTGTGTGTGTGCGTGTGTGTGTGTAATTCCAGCAGTGTCCAGCAGGGGGTAGATTGCTAAATGTGTGTGTGTGAGTGTGTGTGTGTGTGTGTGTTTGTGTGTGTGTGTGTGAGCATGAGATTCCGTCAGTGTCCAGCAGAGGGGTAGATTGCTAAAACAAAAACAGAATGACCTGGAAAAACTCAGCAGGTCTGGCAGCATCGGCGGAGAAGAAAAGAGTTGACGTTTCGAGTCCTCATGACCCTTCGACAGAACTTGATTTCGAGTCCAAGAAAGAGTTGAAATATAAGCTGGTTTAAGGTGTGTGGGAGGGGGGGCGGAGAGATAGGGAGAGAGAGAGGTGCTTGTGTAGACAAACAAGCAGTGATAGAAGCAGATCATCAAAAGATGTCAGTGACAATGGTACAAAAGAACACATAGGTGTTAAAGTTAAAGTTGGTGATATTATCTAAACAAATGTGCTAATTAAGAATGGATGGTAGGGCACTCAAGGTACAGCTCTAGTGGGGGTGGAGGGAGCATAAAAGATTTTAAAATATTTAAAAATAATGGAAATAGGTGGGAAAAGAAAAATCTATATAATTTATTGGGAAAAAAAAGGGGGAAACAGAAAGGGGGTGGGGATGGGGGAGGGAGCTCACGACCTAAAGTTGTTGAATTCAATATTCAGTCCGGAAGGCTGTAAGGTGCCTAGTCGGAAGATGAGGTGTTGTTCCTCCAGTTTGCGTTGGGCTTCACTGGAACAATGCAGCAAGCCAAGGACAGACATGTGGGCAAGAGAGCAGGGTGGGGTGTTAAAATGGCAAGCGACAGGGAGGTTTGGGTCATTCTTGCGGACTGACCGCAGGTGTTCTGCAAAGCGGTCGCCCAGTTTACGTTTGGTCTCTCCAATGTAGAGGAGACCACATTGGGAGCAACGAATGCAGTAGACTAAGTTGGGGGAAATGCAAGTGAAATGCTGCTTCACTTGAAAGGAGTGTTTGGGCCCTTGGACGGTGAGGAGAGAGGAAGTGAAGGGGCAGGTGTTGCATCTTTTGCGTGGGCATGGGGTGGTGCCATAGGAGGGGGTTGAGGAGTAGGGGGTGATGGAGGAGTGGACCAGGGTGTCCCGGAGGGAGCGATCCCTACGGAATGCCGATAAGGGGGGTGAAGGGAAGATGTGTTTGGTGGTGGCATCATGCTGGAGTTGGCGGAAATGGCGGAGGATGATCCTTTGAATGCAGAGGCTGGTGGGGTGATAAGTGAGGACAAGGGGGACCCTATCATGTTTCTGGGAGGGAGGAGAAGGCGTGAGGGCGGATGCGCGGGAGATGGGCCGGACACGGTTGAGGGCCCTGTCAACGACCGTGGGTGGAAAACCTCGGTTAAGGAAGAAGGAGGACATGTCAGAGGAACCGTTTTTGAAGGTAGCATCATCGGAACAGATGCGACGAAGGCGAAGGAACTGGGAGAATGGGATGGAGTCCTTACAGGAAGCGGGGTGTGAGGAGCTGTAGTCGAGGTAGCTGTGGGAGTCGCTGGGTTTGTAATGGATATTGGTGGACAGTCTATCAGCAGAGATTGAGACAGAGAGGTCAAGGAAGGGAAGGGAAGTGTCAGAGATGGACCACGTGAAAATGATGGAGGGGTGGAGATTGGAAGCAAAATTAATAAATTTTTCCAAGTCCCGACGAGAGCATGAAGCGGCACCGAAGTAATCATCGATGTACCGGAGAAAGAGTTGTGGAAGGGGGCCGGAGTAGGACTGCAACAAGGAATGTTCCACATACCCCATAAAGAGACAGGCATAGCTGGGGCCCATGCGGGTACCCATAGCCACACCTTTTATTTGGAGGAAGTGAGAGGAGTTGAAGGAGAAATTGTTCAACGTGAGAACAAGTTCAGCCAGACGGAGGAGAGTAGTGGTGGATGGGGATTGTTCGGGCCTCTGTTCGAGGAAGAAGCTAAGGGCCCTCAGACCATCCTGGTGGGGGATGGAGGTGTAGAGGGATTGGACGTCCATGGTGAAGAGGAAGCGGTTGGGGCCAGGGAACTGGAAATTGTTGATGTGACGTAAGGTGTCAGAGGAATCACGGATGTAGGTGGGAAGGGACTGGACAAGGGGAGAGAGAAGGGAGTCAAGATAACGAGAAATGAGTTCTGTGGGGCAGGAGCAAGCTGAGACGATCGGTCTACCGGGGCAGTTCTGTTTGTGGATTTTAGGTAGGAGATAGAAGCGGGCCGTCCGAGGTTGGGCGACTATCAGGTTGGAAGCTGTGGGAGGGAGATCCCCAGAGGAGATGAGGTCAGTGACAGTCCTGGAAACAATGGCTTGATGTTCAGTGGTGGGGTCATGGTCCAGGGAGAGGTAGGAGGAAGTGTCTGCGAGTTGACGCTCAGCCTCCGCGAGGTAGAGGTCAGTGCGCCAGACAACAACAGCACCACCCTTGTCAGCGGCTTTGATGACAATGTCAGGGTTGGACCTGAGAGAATGGAGTGCAGTAAGTTCAGAGAGAGACAGGTTAGAATGGGTGAGAGGAGCAGAGAAATTGAGACGACTAATGTCGCGCCGACAGTTCGCAATGAAAAGATCAAGAGAAGGTAAGAATCCAGAGGGAGGGGTCCAGGTGGAGGGAGAATATTGGAGGTGGGTGAAAGGATCCGTTGAACTGGGAGAGGACTCCTGCCCAAAGAAGTGAGCCCGGAGACGAAGACGGCGAAAGAAGAGTTCAGCATCATGCCGAGCCCGAAATTCATTGAGGTGAGGGCGTAAGGGTATGAAACTAAGTCCTTTGCTGAGCACTGAACGTTCAGCATCGGAGAGGGGAAGGTCAGGGGGTATAGTGAATACACGGCTGGGGCTGGGATTGGAAGATGGGGTGGGGACGGAGGGACAGGCTGGGGTGGAGGGTCCTAGATGGGTGTTGGTGTCGATGAGCAGCTCACTGCCCGTCTGTGTGGACAATACACAGGCTTTAATCTTCTAAATCTCCTCAGCAGCCCCTCCAGGGCTCTCACATCCCCCCTCATGTGATCAATTTGTGAGGATCCAACACACGGTAGCAGCAGTGTGCACCATCTACACATGTGTGAGGGCAGCAGACACATGGGAACACCACCACCTGGAAATGCCCTCTGAGCCACTCACCATCCTGACTTGGAAATATATCGGCCGTTCATTCACTGTCGCTGGGTCAAAATCCAGGAACTCCCTCCCTAACAGTGCTGTGGATGTACCTACACCACAGGGACTGCAGCGGCTCACCACCACCTTCTCAAGGGGCAATTTGGGAGGGGCATTAAATGCTGGCCTAGCCAGCGATGCCCACATTCCATGAATGAATTTTAAACAATGGAGCCCAATACCCTCCACGCTTCACTAACTGCTCTCTCATCCTGCCCTGCCAAATGTCAAAGATAACATTTCAGAACACCCCATATCCCTCTGTCTCTGAACGCTCTTTAACATTGTGTCATGTAGCCCATAATGCCTCTCCCTATTCCTTCTGTCAAAATGCATCAGCTCATACCCCTCTCTACAAAATTCCATCTGCCACTTTTCTGCCCATTCTGCCCTCCTATCTACGTCCTGTTTCCATCGATATCTATCGTCCTCACTGGTTGCCATGACTTCAAGTATTGTTTCATCGACAAGGTTTGGAATGTCACCGTATTCCTGATGTCAGTAATTGGGGGAACAGCACTGTCTACATGCTCCAATCTGACAAACAGCCCTTTACTCCAAGAGCACTTGTGCTGGATCATCGGCTGAGGGAGGGCAGTAGACGAGAATCAGAAGGAGACCTTTTCTTGCCCATGTTTGACCTGATATCATGAGTCAATATTGAGGACTCCAATGGAAACTCCCTCCCACCTGCAGAGCACTGAGTCACTGCCGGTGGGACAGGGACATACCCAGGGATGGTGATGGACACGTCTGGGACAATGACTCTGAGACATGACTCTGTGAAAATGATTATGCTGGAGCTACAGGACCTGAATGTGGCCCTGCCATTGTCTGACCTCCCCCTTCACTCCCTGTCAATGTGGAGACACACCGATCCGAGTGAGAAATGAGACACGGACAAGAGGCAGGATCAACGCAGCCAGTTTTATTCACATGATCCAGGAACCAGTGGGTCAGGGGCCATGGGCCCTACACAGTCCGTGGAGCCTCTAGACGGTGCTGGAGACACGGGCCTTTGAACTGGGTCTGGAGTCACTGGCCTTGGCTTCCCATCACTGCTTCATCTGATTTCGAGTGCCTTGAACACGCAGCATTCCCATGTCCAATAGCACTTGTTGGGAAACAAAGTCTCCCATGGGAGGCAGTTATATTCTCGACAGGTGCCCGCTATTTCGTTACATCCAAAGGAATATCCTGAAATGCAGAAAGGAATCCTCTGTGAAGCCACCAGTAAGAGCCCTCGACTCTCGCTCAAACATTTATTATGTGTCACCCTAAATGGTGAAGTTCCCCCTTTCACTGCCACATCCCGATATTACACAATCATCAGTTTGGTCTGTGAGGCCTAGACAAAGGACATGGAAAACAGAACAGTGCACAGGGCTCTATGGGACACTTAACCAAGGTATATGGAGAGCAGAACTGTACCTAGTGGACCAGTTGTGGTCTAACCGAGGGATATGGACTCCAGAACTGTGAACAGTGCTCTAGATGTGGTCTAACCAAGGGATATGGAGACCAGAAGTTTGCTCATTGCACCAGATGTGGTATATCTGAGGGACATGGAGAGCAGAACTGTGCAAAGTCCTCCAAGTGTCGTCTTACTGAGGGATATAGAGACCAGATCTGTGTACAGAGCTCCAGGTGTGGCCTAAAATAGTGATATGGAGAGCAGAACTGTGCACAATCCTCCAAGAGTGGTCTAACCGAGAGATATGGAGAGCTGAACTGTGCACAGTTCTCCAGGTGTGGTCTAACCGAGGGATATGGAGGATCTAACCGAGGGTCAACATGTCGATGAGAAGCACAAGGCGACTAGGAAAGCTGCTTGGGTTTTTATCGAGAAGGATGGTTATTTTTCTTTTAAAGGTGATTTATGGAAGGGTGCTAAACTGAGATGGACAGCTTTCTGTTTGGGAAAAGTTTTAAGGCTTGTGGAACAAAGATGGGCGGATGAAGTTAAGACGCCAATTGATGGGTAGCATGAAGAGGCTGAATGGCCTCCTCTTCATTCCCTGAATGTTGCTGCTGTGTCACTCCTGGGAGTTATACTCACGGCTCTGCCTTGGACTCACTACTCCACCCTCAGCGATGGGCTGTAGCAGCACCAGGAGTCCAAGCAGCAAGAGCAGTGCTTTCCTCATCTTCTGCTGATCCTCTCAGAGTCACAATGAGGTGACTGGAATACGCTGCCCTTTATATCAACGCCTGGAGCATTCTGTAGTTAATATTCACACAACCACACGGTGAGCACTGGCTCCAACTTGAGCTTGTTAATGGAGCTGTTCATTAACTGAGACCAACAGTTTCTCCAGTGAAAGACTAAATGTTCCTCCCAAGTCATCCTTTATTTCATTAGTATTCAGAGAGACAGATCTGTGTAATGATTGAAATGTTGGAGGTTTAAAGGGATGCTTCACTGTGTTTAAAGTAAATATATGTTTGCAATGTAGGGGTCCATTTGGCCCATCGAGTCTCTGCTGGCTCTTTGATAGATCTACTAAATTATGCCTCCTCAACCTGTTCTCTTCACCCACCGCCCCGCCATTATGTTCCCAGTCAATTATTGATCCAATTGCCCTTTGATAAGTTGCTATTGAATCTGCTTCCATTATCCGTTCAGGCAGCACATTCCAGATCACAACAACTCTTTGTGTCCAAAGGAATTCTCCTCATCTTCCTTCTCGTTCTCCTGCTAATCATTTTAATTTGTTTCCAATTAGTTTCTAATCTCCTAACATTGAAATTGTCCCTCCTCTTCTTGAGTACCGAGTTCCCCTTCCACCCACCCCCTCACATCTTAATTGCCGCCCCACTCGGTTCCTCCAACACTGGAAATTCTGCTCTGGATTACCCCATTCCCACAATGCCCTATCCATTCCCTCTTCCCAGGGGTCCTGTCTTCGTTTATCCCTCACTGCCGTCTATCTGCATGGACTGGATGGGCCGAATGGCTTCCTGAGCAGTGATGACTCTATGAACCTCCCTTTAATGGGTCTTCAATTGTCTCCCAGTGATGGACATTAGCTGGAGACTAAACTACTCTCCTGTATCCAGGAGTGGGATGAAAGGTTGGAGATGTCTGGAACGCAATGTGTGGATAAAGAGTTCCATGTCGGACATCAGAGTTGAAGCACAAATCAGTCACTTTGAGCAGTTTACCGGCCTGTTAAATATTTCCCTGGAACACGGAACTGACCGGACACCAGGTGCCATCCTGTCTGACAACCTTGAACAAGGTGTGAGGATCTGACAGGAATGAATCAGCACAGGATAGGGTCCAGCAGCTCACTGCCCGTCTGTGTGGGCAATACACAGGCTTTAATCTTCTAAATATCCTCAGCAGCCCCTCCAGGGCTCTCACATCCCCCCTCATGTGTGGTGATCAGAGCTGGATGTATTAATCTAGCTGTGGCTTAACCAGGGCTTTAGAATTGTTCAGAATAACTTCCACTGATGTTGCCCTCAGTACCTGTATTTTTAAGTGTCAGGTAATGACCATCTGCAACAAGGGAAAATCTAACCATCGCCCCTTGACATTCAATGCCATTACCATCACTGAATCCCCCACTAACTTCATCCTGGGGGTTACCATTGACCAGAAACTGAACTGGACCAGCCATATAAATACTGTGGCTACAAGAGCAGGTCAGAGGCTGGGAATCCTGCGGATTGTAACTCACCTCCTGACTCCTCAAATCCTGTCCACCATCTACAAGGCACCAGTCAGGACTATGATGGAATACTCTCCACTTACCTGGATGAGTGCAGCTCCCACAACGCTCAAGAAGCTCGACACCATCCAGGACAAAGCAGCCCCGCTTGATCAGCACCCCATCCACAAACATTCACTCCCTCCCCCACCGACGCACAGTAGCTGCAGTGTGTGTACCATCTACAAGATGCACTGCAGTGACTCACTAAGGCTCCTTTGAGAACATCATGCAAACCGATGACATCTACAATCTAGAAAGACAAGGCCAGCAGACACATGGGAACACCATCACCTGGAAGTTCCCCTCTGAGCCACTCACCATCCTGACTTGGAAATATATCGGCCGTTCCTTCACTGTCGCTGGGTCAAAATCCTGGAACTCCCTCCCTAACAGCGCTGTGGATGTACCTACACCACAGGGACTGCAGCGGCTCACCACCACCTTCTCAAGGGGCAATTTGGGAGGGGCATTAAATGCTGGCCTAGCCAGCGATGCCCACATTCCATGAATGAATTTTAAGCAATGGAGCCCAATACCCTCCACACTTCACTAACTGCTCTCTCATCCTGCCCTGCCAAATGTCAAAGATAACATTTCAGAACACCCCATATCCCTCTGTCTCTGAACGCTCTTTAACATTGTGTCATGTAGCCCATAATGCCTCTCCCTATTCCTTCTGTCAAAATGCATCACCTCACACCCCTCCCTACAAAATTCCATCTGCCACTTTTCAGCCCATTCTGCCCTCCTATCTACGTCCTGTTTCCATCGATATCTATCGTCCTCACTGGTTGCCATGACTTCATGTATTGTTTCATCGACAAGTTTTGGAATGTCACCGTATTCCTGATGTCAGTAATTGGGGGAACAGCACTGTCTAAATGCTCCAATCTGACAAACAGCCCTTTACTCCAAGAGCACTTGTGCTGGATCATCGGCTGAGGGAGGGCAGTGGACGAGAATCAGAAGGAGCCATTTTCTTGCCCATGTTTGACCTGATGTCATGAGTCAATATTGAGGACTCCAATGGAAACTCCCTCCCGCCTGCAGAGCACTGAGTCACTGCCGGTGGGACAGGGACATACCCAGGGATGGTGATGGACACGTCTGGGACAATGGCTCTGAGACATGACTCTGTGAAAATGATGATGCTGGAGCTACAGGACCTGAATGTGGCCCTGCCATTGTCTGACCTCCCCCTTCCCTCCCTGTCAATGTGGAGACACACCGATCCGAGTGAGAAATGAGACATGGACAAGAGACGGTGACCAACGCAGCCAGTTTTATTCACATGATCCAGGAACCAGTGGGTCAGGGGGCATGGGCCCTACACAGTTCGTGGAGCCTCTAGACAGTGTTGGATTCACGGGCCTTTGAATTGGGGCTGGACTCACTGGCCTTGGTGCTTCCTCCGTATATGAAATTCTTCAACACGCAGCATTTAGCTGTGGAAAAGCACTTGCTGGTTATCCAAACCTCGTTTCTGCGGCAGTTTCCCCATCGACAGAAGGCCTCTGGTATTCTGTCACATTCATTGAGCTTTCCTGAAATGCAGAAAGGAATCCTCTGTTAATGTCACCAGTAAGGACCCTTCACTCTCTCTCAAAAATGTATATATCAACTGCAATGGTGATGTCCCCCTTTCACTACCACATCCCGTTATTGCACTATCATCAGTTTGGTCTGTGAGGCCTAGACAAGGGATACGGAGAACAGAACAGCGCACAGGGCTCTATGGGACGCCTAACCAAGGGATATGGAGAACAGACCTGTACCTAATGGACCAATAGTGGTCTAACCGAGGGATATGGAGAGCTGACCTGTACCTAGTGGACCATCTGTGGTCTAACTGAGGGATATGGACCCCCAGAGCTGTGCACATTGCTCCAGATGTGGTACAACTGAGAGATAAGGAGACCATAACTGTGCACAGTGCTCCAAGTGTGGTCTAACCAAGGGGTATAGAGTCCAGGACTGTGCACAGTGCTCCAAGTGCAGCGTAACCAAGGAATATGGAGACCAGAACTTTGCACAGTGCTCCAGATGTGGTCTAACTGAGGGATATGGAGAGCAGAACTGTGCGTAGTTCTCCAAGTGTGGTCTTGCTGAGGGATATGCAGACAGGATGGCACCTGGTGTCCGGTCAGTTCCGTGTTCCAGAACCAAGCTGCAGAAATGGATTTAAATACAGATCAACAATGATCCAATCGAATGGCAGCACATGTTTGAGTGGGTGAATGGCCTATTCCTGTTCCTGTGAATGGTTTCATAGATTGGCGACTGAGAGATTCACTGACCTGCGTAAATATAGTTTTCAGCGATGATGTGTCCCAGCACCAGGAGCACCAGCACCAAGAGCTGTGCTTTCCTCATCTTCCACTGATCTCCTCAGAGCCTCACTGAACTGCCTGGGCTACAGGAGCTCTTTATATGAACTCAGAGTATAATGTGTAGTTAATAATCACACACACACACCCACACAGACACGGTGAGGATTGGCTCCACCTTGGGCACGTTGAAGGGATAGGTCACTCACTGAGAGCAACAGGAACTGGAATCAGTGATTAAATGTGTCTCGCTGGGCGATTATGTGTTAAACAACAGAGACGGCCCTGTGTAAGGATTGAACTGGGGAAGGTTTGTAGAAATATCTTTCTGCGATGAAGGTAAGAATAATACAGCAGAGAAGAGGGCCATTCGGCCCATTGAGCCTGTGTCGTCCCTCTGAAGCAACTATCCAATTATTCTCATGCTGCTTTACTCTGTCAATATGTCGGCTGTTTTGATTGGCCCTCATGATCCACCCAATAGCGTCAGGTGTCCCCACACCCGCCCCTTTCAGTTCCCCTTCCCTTACACTGAATCTACTTTCCAATGTACAGGTCACCAGAGAATAACCGGCAATGGCTTCTCTTTCTGTTCCCGCGCCCATACCTCTGGTGTCCTCCAAGGATCTACACCCCACCCTCCACACCTCCCCATACCCACACCCCCACCACACCCACACACCCACACCCACACCACACCCACACCCACACCCACACCCCCACACCCACACACCCACACCCCCACCACCCCCACACCCACACCCACACCACCCACACACCCACACCCCCACACCCACACCCACACCCCCACACCCACACCCACACCCCCACACCCACAACCACACCACCCCCACACCCACACCCTCCACACCCACACACCCACACCCCCACCACACCCACACACCCCCACCACCCCAACACCCACACCCACACCCCACCACACCCACCCCCACACCCACAAACCCAACACACCCCACACCCACACACCCCCACACCCACAACCCCACACCCACACCCCCACCACACCCCCACACCCACAACCCCGCCACACCCTCACACCCACACCCTCACCCACAAAGCCAACACCCCCCACATCCACACACCCCCACACCCACAACCCCACACCCCCCACACCCACACCCCCACCACACCCCCACACCCACACCACCCCCACACCCACCTCCACACCCCCACCACACCCCCACACCCACAACCCCGCCACACCCTCACACCCACACCCTCACCCACAAACCCAACACCCCCCGCACCCACACACCCCCACACCCACAACCCCACACCCCCCACACCCACACCCCCACCACACCCCCACACCCACACCCCCACCACACCCCCACACCCACACCACCCCCACACCCACCCCCACACCCACACCCTCACCACTCCCCACGCCCACCACCCCCACTCCCACACCCCCACAACCCACACCCTCACACCCCCACCCTCAGTTAAACCACACTTGTAACACTGTGCACATATCTGGTCTTCATGTCCCTTGGTTAGACCACGCGGGGAGTGCTATGTGCAATACTGGTCAACATATCCCTCATTTTGACCCCAATCGGAGCACAGTGCACAGTTCTGGCCTCCATATCCCTCTGTTCGGCTACACTTGGAGCACTGGACACAGTGATTGTCTCCATATCGCTTGGACTGGATAAACTTCGAGCATTGTGCAGTTCTGGCCTCTATATTGCTTGTTTAGACAACACTTGGAGCACTGTGCACAGCTCTGGTCTCTATATTGCTCAGTTAGACGACATTTGGAGCACTGTGCACAGCTCTGGTCTCCATATCCCTCGGTTTCCCACACTCAGATCATTGTGCACAGTTTTGTCCTTCATACCCCTCGGTTGACCACGCTTGGACACTGTTCACAGTTCTGGTCTTCAAACCCTCGATTGGACCACATCTGGGCCACAGTGCACAGTTCTCATCTTCATATTCAACGGTTAGACCACAATTGAAGTACTGTGCACAGTTCCACTCTCCATATCCCTTGGCCTCGCCACACTTGGAGCACTCTGCACAATTCTGGTCACCTAATCTCTCAGTGAGAACACACTCTAAGCACTGTGCACATTTTTGGTCCCATATCACTCGATTGATGACACTTGGAGCACTCTGCATGGTTCTGGAATACATATCACTCTGTTCGGGAACACCTGGAGCACTGTGTAGAGTTATGGCCTCCGTACCCCTTAGTTAGACCACACTAGGAGCACTAGACACAGTTATGGTCTCCATATTCCTTGGCCACGCTACACCTGGAGCACTGCGCACAGTTCTGCTCTCCAGAACCCTTTGATATGCCACCCATCGTACGCTGTCTGTAAATCTGTTCTCCATGTCCTTTGTCTAGGTCTCACAGACCAAACTATCGATAGTGCAAAATCGAAATGTGGCAGTGAAAGGGGGACTTCAACACTTAGGGTGACAGTGATGATAATGCCATTGAATGTCAAAGGGTGATGGTTAGATTCTCCCTTGTTGCAGATGGTCATTACCTGGCACTCAAAAATACAGGTATTGGGGACAAAATCAGGGGAAGATACTCTGAACAATGATAAAGCCCTGGTTAGGCTGCAGCTAGATTAATACATCCAGCTCTGATCACCACACATGAGGGGGATGTGAGAGCCCTGGAGGGGCTGCTGAGGATATTTAGATGATTAAAGCCTGTGTATTGTCCACACAGACGGGCAGTGAGCTGCTGGACCCTATCCTGTGCTGATTCATTCCTGTCAGATCCTCACACCTTGTTCAAGGCTGTCAGACAGGATGGCACCTGGTGTCCGCTCAGTTCCGTGTTCCAGGGAAATATTTAACAGGCTGGTAAACTGCTCATAGTGACTGATTTGTGCTTCAACTCTGATGGCCAACATGGAACTCTTTATCCACACATTGCATTCCAGACATCTCCAACCTTTCATCCCACTCCTGGATACAGGAGAGTAGTTCAGTCTCCAGCTAATGCCCATCACTGGGAGACAATTAAACACCCAATTAAGGTGGATTCATTGGGTCATCACAGCTCAGGAAGCCATTCGGCCCATCCAGGCAATGCAGATAGACGGCAGTGAGGGATCAATGAGGACAGGGGACCTGGGAAGAGGGAATGGATAGAGGGTTGTGGGAATGAGGGAAAAGGGAGGGAATCTTGCAGGGCTGGAGGTGCTGAGTGGGGAGACAATTGAGATGTGGGGTGTTGGGGGTGGGGGTGTGTGGGGGGATAGGAGGGGGGTGGGAGAGATGATAGTGTCTCTAGAAGGAGCGGTGGAGGCTGTATCTCTGGGTGAGCTCAGTCACACCAGAGAAGGACCATGGTCTCACTGGGCACAGTGAGTGATATACACTGACCCTACAAAGGATAGAGTTCACGATGCTGAACACAGCCCCCGGAAATGCCGACAGGAGGATTGTCCGGGCCCCTGACTGCAGACTCACTGTAGGGTGTGGGGTTGGGGAAATTATAGCCCTGGATTTAAAATAAAACACAAATAGCGGTGATGGTGAGAGTGAAACTAGTGGATTGTGGTGAAGACCCACCTGGTTGACTCATGTCCCTGAGGGAAGGGAATCTGCCATCTCAGGAATCCATTCAGCCCATCTAGTCCATGCTGACAGACGGCAGTGAGGGATCAATGAGGTGAGCACACTTGGGAAGAGGGAATGGATAGAGGGTTGTGGGAATGAGGTAGTAGAGAGCAGATTTTCCAGGGTTGGAGGAACCGAGTGGGGAGAGAAATAAGATGTGAGGGGGCGGCTGGGAGAGGAGATAGGGGTTTTGGAATGAGGGGTGGAGACTTTATCTCTGGGTGAGCTCAGTCACACAAGAGAAGGATCAGGGTCTCATTGGGAGCAGTGAGTGATACACTGTCCCTACAAATGATAGGCCACACGTGGAGCACTGTGCACAGTTCTTGTCTCTGTATCGCTCGGTTAGACCACACTTAGAGCACTGTGCACTGTTCAGGCCTCTATATCCCTTGGCCTGACACACCTGGAGCACTGTGGACAGTTCTGCTCTCCATATCCCTCGTTTGGACCACATCTGCAGCACTGGACACAGTTTTGTCCTCCATATCCCTCGGTTGTCCACACTCAGAGCACTGTGCAGTTTTGTCCTTCATATCCCTCGGTTGACCACGCTTGGTCACTGTTCACAATTCTGATCTCCAAACCCTTGGTTGGACTACATCTGGGCACTGTGCACTGTTCTGGTCTACATATCCCACAGTTAGATCACACTTGCTGCACTGGGCACAGTTCTGCTCTCCATTTCCCTTGGCCTGGCCACCCCAAGAGCACTGTGTACAGTTCTGGTCTCCAAATCCCTCAGTTAGACCACACTTGGAGCCCTGGGCAAAGTTCTGGGCTCCAAATCCCTCAGTTAGACCATACTCGGAGCACTGTGCACAGTTCTGGCTTCCTTATCCCTTTGTTCAGCCACACCTGGAACATTATACACAGTTATGGCCTCCATATCCCTTGGCCTGGCCACATTTGGAGCACTGTGCACTGTTCTGGTCTCGAAATCCCTCGGACCGCTGTGAATAGTTTTAGCCTCCATAACCATCGGATCACCATACCCAGAGCACTTCATGGCACTTGGAGTACTGTGGACAGTTCTGCTCTCCATATCAATTGGTTAGTGCACCCATCGAACGCTGTGAGTAGTTCTGTTTTCCATGTCCTTTGTCTAGGCCTCACAGACCAAACTGATGATAGTGCAATATCAGGATGTGGCAGTGAATGAGGGCCTATAACATTTAGGGTGATACTTAATAAATGTTTGAGTGAGAGTCGAGGGTCCTTACTGGTGACATCAACAGCGGATTTCTTTCTGCATTTCAGGAGTTTCACTGCATGTGACAGAATTAAAGGGGGCACCTGTCAATGGGGACAGTGCTGCAGAAACGAGGGTTTGACACGCCACAAGTGACTCATTGCTTTGCAGGCAAGTGCGGAGTATTCCATCATAGTCCTGACTGGTGCTTTGTCAATGCTGGACAGGTTTTGGGGAGTCAGGAGGTGAGTTACTCTCCGCAGGATTCCCAGCCTCTGAACTGCTCTTGTAGCCACAGTAGTTATATGGCTGGTCCAGTTCAGTTTCTGGTCAATGGTAACCCCCAGGATGAAGTTAGTGGGGGATTCAGCGATGTTGATGGTATTGAATGTCAAGGGGCGATGGTTAAATTCTCCCTTTTTGCAGATGGTCATTACCTGACTCTCAAAAATACAGGTATTGGGGACAAAATCAGGGGAAGATACTCTGAACAATGATAAAGCCCTGGTTAGGCCGCAGCTAGATTAATACATCCAGCTCTGATCACCACACATGAGGGAGGATGTGAGAACCCTGGAGGGGCTGCTGAGGAGATTTAGAAGATTAAAGCCTGTGTATTGTCCACACAGACGGGCAGTGAGCTGCTGGACCCTATCCTGTGCTGATTCATTCCTGTCAGATTCTCACACCTTGTTCAAGGCTGTCAGACAGGATGGCACCTGGTGTCCGCTCAGTTCCGTGTTCCAGGGAAATATTTAACAGGCCGGTAAACTGCTCAAAGTGACTGATTTGTGCTTCAACTCTGATGGCCGACATGGAACTCTTTATCCACACATTGCATTCCAGACATCTCCAACCTTTCATCCCAATCCTGGATGCAGGAGAGTAGTTTAGTCTCCAGCTAATGCCCATCACTGGGTGACAATTGAAGACA
Source organism: Isurus oxyrinchus (assembly GCA_026770705.1). NCBI lineage: Eukaryota > Metazoa > Chordata > Chondrichthyes > Lamniformes > Lamnidae > Isurus > Isurus oxyrinchus. The sequence continues at coordinate 5,019,326 of JANJGN010000045.1, forward strand.
CATTAAAGGGAGGTTCATAGAGTCATCACGGCTCAGGAAGACATTCGGCCCATCCAGTCCATGCAGATAGACGGCAGTGAGGGATAAATAAAGAGAGTTCCCAGGGAAGAGGGGTTGGATAGAGGGTTGTGGGAATGAGTTAATCGAGAGCAGAATTTCCAGGATTGGATGTACCAAGTGGGGCAGCAATTAAGATGTGAGGGGTCTGGTGGGAGAGGAACTAGGTTCTCTAGAAGGGGAGGGTAGAGGCTGTACCTCTTTGTGAGCTCAGTCACACCAGAGAAGGATCATGGTCTCATTGGGAGATGTGAGTGATACACTGGCCCTACAAAGATAGACCACACTCGGAGCACTGTGTACAGTTCTGGTCTCCATATCCCTCATTTGACGGCCGTTGACGCATCGTGCACAGTTCTGGTCTCCATATCCCCTTGTTTGGCCACACTTGGAGCACTGTGTACAGTTCTGGTCTCTATAACTCTTGGCCTGACCACACGTGGAGCACTGTGCACAATTCTGCACTTAATATCCCTTGGCCTGGCCGCACTTGGAGCGCTCTGCACTGTTCGGGTTCCAAATCCCTCAGTTAGACCACACTCGGAGCACTGTGCCCAGGTTTGGCCTCCATGTCCCTCGGTTGACAATACTCGGAGCACTGTGTACAGTTTTCCCCTCCGTATCCCTCAGTTGACAACATGCTTAGCACTGTCACAGTTTTGGCCTCCATATCCCTGTTTTCGGACAAACTCGGAGCACTGTGCACAGTTCTGGTCTCCATATCCCTCAGTTGATGACGGGCTTAGCACTGTGCACAGTTTTCCCCTCCGTATCCCTCAGTTGATGATGCTCTTAGCACTGGGCACAGTTTAGGGCTCCATATCCCTGTTTTCGGACAAATTTGGATCTCTGTTCTCAGTTATAGGCTCCAGAACCTCGAGTACACCACACTTGAAGCACTGGACACAGAAATGGTCTCCATTTCACTTGGCCTGGCTACAACTGCAGCACTGTGCACAGTTCTGGCCTCCATATTCATCGTTTAGACCACACTTCGAGCACTGTGCACAGTTCTGATGGCCATATCCATCATTTAGACCACACTTAGAGCACTGTTCTCAGTCCTGGCCTCCATATCCCTTGGCCTGACACACTTGGAGCACTGTAGACGGTTCTGTTCTCCATAACCCTCATTTGACACTTGGAGCACTTTGTACATCTTGAAGTGTTCAGCATCGTGAACTCTATCCTTTGTAGGGTCAGTGTATATCACTCACTGTGCCCAGTGAGACCATGGTCCTTCTCTGGTGTGACTGAGCTCACCCAGAGATACATTCTCCACCCCTCCTTCAGTTGTGTAAAATACATTGTAGCATTCTGACTGAAAGGCAGACAGGCAGATAGACAGACAGACAGACAAACAGAAAGAGAGAGAGAGAGAGAGAGAGACAGACAGACAGACAGACAGACAGACAGATAAATAGGCAGACAGACAAACAAAAAGATAGAGATGGTCAGCCAGGCAGGCAGACAGACAGATAGACAGGCATACAGTCAGACAGACAGGCAGACAGAGTGTCAGAACACAGAATGTCAGAGAGACAGGCAGACAGACAGACAGTCAGATGGACAGCTATACAGTCAGACAGACAAGCAGACAGAGTGACTGACTACAGACTGTCAGAGAGACAGGCAGACAGACAGACAGTCAAAGGGACAAAGTGAGAGAAAAGGAGAGTGAAAAGGAAAAGCAGATAAAGAGAGAAATAATAAAATGAAGATTTGGGTTTATATGGAACCCTTCACCAGAGCAATGCAACATTCATCACAGTCAATTACCTCACATTGAAGGACAGTCACTGTTTTAATCCACAATATCTGACAGCCAATTTGTGCACAGCAAGATCCCAGCAGCAATGCAATACTGACTGGATAATATGTGATCGTGGTGTTGGCTGATGGATAAACATTGGCCCCAGGACACCAGGTAGAGCTCCCCAACTCTTCTCCCAATAGAGATCGTGGGAGATTTCCGAGGATGGGAGATTAGGGAACCAGTAGAAACAGATTTTATTTCATTGACAAAACAACTAGATGGGGGATGATGAGAATTTCCGTTTATTAAAGGGGTTTATGTGAACTGGAACTCGCTGCCTGAAGAGACATTCAGAGAAGATTGAACAGTAATCTTCAGAAGAGGAATTGGATGAATAACTGAGTGGGAAAATGTTGCATAGCTAAGGACAAAGCACAGAGCAAACTGGGAATAATGAGATAACATGATCAAGATGCTAGCATAGGCACCATGGGTCAAATGGCCTCCGTCTCTGTTGTATGATTCTGATTAAAAACACAGCTAACAATTCCTATGAACCTTTGTCAGCTCAATCATTATTCAGATCTGTCTCTCTTCTTATTAATAAAGAAACCTACTTGATTCCAGTTCATGTTGGACTCAGTTAGTGAATGTTCCCTTCAACGTGTCCAAGTTAGAGTCTACCCGCTCTGCGTGTGTGTGATTATTAACTACAGAATGCTCTGTGTGTACATATAAAGAGCGTCTGTGCTCCTGCTATCTCATTGTGACTGGGAGGAGATCAGCGGAGAATGAGGAAAGCACTGCTTTTGCTGCTTGGGTTCCTGGTGCTGGTGCAGCCCATCACTGCCGATGGAGGAGTGAGTGCAACGTCTACATTGGGAAGTGAGTACATCTCTCAGTGCTCAATTTATAGAAACACTGAGATGGGCAACTGGAGGCCATTCAGCCCACCAGGACTGTGCTGGCAGTCAGTTGTGTAAAATACATTTTAGCTACAGGTTAGCTCTGAATGTACATCAGTTAGACTAAACTTGGGCCCTCGAGGGCCATGACTGTTGGCATCAATGAAGTCTTCCTTTCTCTTTCCTAGGTCGAGCATTGGGATGTAGTGACACTGGAGGCTCCTGTAGACCACTCGGGTGCAAGGAGGGTGAGACAGAGACGAAGGAGAAATGCTTCCTTGTTTTTAAGTGCTGCAAGGCTGACTGAGTAACAAAAAGGGGAAATGTCCCCCTGTGAGAGCCGCCTGAGGCTCTGATTGAAGCTATCTGTAATTCCTGTCATTCTGCTTCTGACACATTGTGTGGATCCAATGACCCCTGGCCCACTGCTTTCTGAATCATGTGAATAAAACTGGCTGCATCGATCACCGCCTCTTGTCCGTGTCTCATTTCTCATTCGGATCGGTGTGTCTCCATATTGACAGGGAGGGACGGGAGGTCACACAATGGCAGGGTCACATTGACATCTTATAACTCCAATGTAGACACACTCACAGAAACATAACGTAAAGACAATGCGCTAATCGCGTGCCCCCCATTCCCTGGGTATCCCGTGTCCCTCTGACAGGACTGTCCCCACCAGAGGTGACAGAGCAGTGACATACAGTCGGGAGAGGCTGGTCCTGGGAGTCCTCAACAAGACCACAGTCTCTCTGATGTCACAAGACATGAGGGCAAACAGGGGAATGGAAACCTCCTGCTGACTCCCACCTACCGCTCTCCCGAATCTGATCAATCTCTCCCCCTCCATGTTAAACACCACATGGAGGGAGAACTGAGCGTATCGAGGGCACATAATGTTCTCTGCTGTGGGACCTGCATGTCCATCACCAAGAGTGTCTCAGGGTCACCTGCCATATAAATACTGTGGTTACAAGAGCAGGTCAGAGGCTGGGGATGATGTGGCGAGTAACTCACCTCCTGACTCCCCAAAACCTGTCCACCATCTACAAGGCACCAGTCAGGACTATGATGGAATACTCTCCACTTGCCTGGATGAATGCGGCTCCCACAACACTCAAGAAGCTCGACACCATCCAGGACAAAGCAGCCCCGCTTGATCAGCACCCCATCCACAAACATTCACTCCCTCCACCACCGACGCACAGTCGCAGCAGTGTGCACCATCTACAAGATGCACTGCGGCAACTCACCAAGGCTCCTTCGATAGCGCTGCCCAAATCCACCTCCTTTACCATTTGAAGTCAAGGGCAGCAGACACATGGGAACACCACCACCTGGAATTTCCCCTCTGAGCCACTCACCATCCTGACTTGGAAATATATCGGCTGGTCTTTCAATGTCGCAGGGTCAGAATTATAGAACTCCTTCCCTAACAGCACTGTCTACATGCTCCAATCTGACAAACAGCCCTTTACTCCAAGAGCACTTGTGCTGGATCATCGGCTGAGGGAGGGCAGTAGACGAGAATCAGAAGGAGACATTTTCTTGCCCATGTTTGACCTGATGTCATGAGTCAATATTGAGGTCTCCAATGGAAACTCCATCCCGCCTGCAGAGCACTGAGTCACTGCCGGTGGGACAGGGACATACCCAGGGATGGTGATGGACACGTCTGGGACAATGGCTCTGAGACATGACACTGTGAAAATGATTATGCTGGAGCTACAGGACCTGAATGTGGCCCTGCCATTGTCTGACCTCCCCCTTCCCTCCCTGTCAATGTGGAGACACACCGATCCGAGTGAGAAATGAGACAGAGACAAGTGGCGGTGACCAACGCAGCCAGTTTTATTCACATGATCCAGGAACCAGTGGGTCAGGTGGCACGGGCCCTACACAGTCCGTGGAGCCTCTAGACGGTGCTGGAGTCACGGGCCTTTGAATTGGGGCTGGAGTCACGGGCCTTGGCTTCCCATCACTGCTTCATCCATATCTCATATGCTTCAACAAGCAGCATTTAGTTTTCGAAGAGCAGTTGCCGACTATCCAAACCTCATCTCCGTGGCAGTGACCCATTCGACAGGTGGCCCCTGATATTCTTTCACATTGAGTGGACATTCCTGAAATGCAGAAAGGAATCCGCTGTTAATGTCACCAGGAAGGATCCTTGACACTCGCTCAAACATTTATTATGTGTCACCCTAAATGGTGAAGTTCCCCCTTTCACTGCCACATCCTGATATTACACAATCATCAGTTTGGTCTGTGAGGCCTAGACAAAGGACATGGAAAACAGAGCAGCGCACAGGGCTCTATGGGACGCCAAACCAAGGGATATGGAGAGCAGACCTGTACCCAGTGGAACTATTGTGGTCTAACTGAGGGATATGGAATCCAGATCTGTGCACAGAGCTCCAGGTGTTGCCTAAAATAGTGATATGGAGAGCTGAACTGTGCAAATCCTCCAAGTGTGGTCTATCCAAGGGATACAGAGACCAGAACTGTGCACAGAGCTCCAGGTGTGGCCTAAAATAGTGATATGGAGAGCAGAACTGTGCACACTCCTCCAAGTGTGGTCAAACCGAGAGATATGGAGAGCGGAACTGTGCACAGTTCTCCAGGTGTGGTCAAACCGAGAGATATGGAGAGCTGAACTGTGCACAGTTCTCCAGGTGTGGTCTAACCGAGGGATATGGAGGATCTAACCGAGGGTCAACATGTCAATGAGAAGCACAAGGCGACTAGGAAAGCTGCTTGGGTTTTTATCGAGAAGGATGGTTATTTTTCTTTTAAAGGTGATTTATGGAAGGGTGCTAAACTGAGATGGACAGCTTTCTGTTTGGGAAAAGTTTTCAGGGTTGTGGAACAAAGATGGGCGGATGAAGATAAGACGCCAATTGATGGGTAGCATGAAGAGGCTGAATGGCCTCCTCTTCATTCCCTGAATGTTGCTGCTGTGTCACTCCTGGGAGTTATACTCACGGCTCTGCCTTGGACTCACTACTCCACCCTCAGCGATGGGCTGTAGCAGCACCAGGAGTCCAAGCAGCAAGAGCAGTGCTTTCCTCATCTTCTGCTGATCCTCTCAGAGTCACAATGAGGTGACTGGATTACGCTGCCCTTTATATCAACGCCTGGAGCATTCTGTAGTTAATATTCACACAACCACACGGTGAGCACTGGCTCCAACTTGAGCTTGTTAATGGAGCTGTTCATTAACTGAGACCAACAGTTTCTCCAGTGAAAGACTAAATGTTCCTCCCAAGTCATCCTTTATTTCATTAGTATTCAGAGAGACAGATCTGTGTAATGATTGAAATGTTGGAGGTTTAAAGGGATGCTTCACTCTGTTTAAAGTAAATATATGTTTGCAATGTAGGGGTCCATTTGGCCCATCGAGTCTCTGCTGGCTCTTTGATAGATCTACTAAATTATGCCTCCTCAACCTGTTCTCTTCACCCACCGCCCCGCCATTATGTTCCCAGTCAATTATTGATCCAATTGCCCTTTGATAAGTTGCTATTGAATCTGCTTCCATTATCCGTTCAGGCAGCACATTCCAGATCACAACAACTCTTTGTGTCCAAAGGAATTCTCCTCATCTTCCTTCTCGTACTCCTGCTAATCATTTTAATTTGTTTCCAATTAGTTTCTAATCTCCCGACATTGAAATTATCCCAATGTCCAACTGTAAGAACAGTTGGAGAATTTCCCCTCAACTGAGGTCAATCGAGTGATATGGAGTCCATGACTGTGCACTGTGCACCGAGTGTGGTCCAACTGAGTGATTTGGAGACCAGAACTGTGCACAGTGCTCCAAGTGTTGTCTATCCTTTGTAGCGCCAGTGTATCACACACTTCTCCCAATGAGACCATGATCCTTCTCTGGTGTGACTGAGCTCACAAAGAGGTACAGCCTCCACCCTCCCCTTCTAGAGAACCTAGACCCTCTCCCTCCTGCCCCCTCACAGCTTAAATGCCGCCCCACTCAGTACCTCTAACTATGGAAATTCTGCTCTCGATGACCTCATTCTCACCAATCACTATCCATTCCCTGTCCCAACGGGTCCTGTATTTGTTTATCCCTCACTGCTGTCTATCTGCATGGACTGGATGGGCCGAATGGCTTCCTGAGCCGTGATGACTCTATGAACCTCCCTTTAAAGTGTCTTCAATTGTCTCCCAGTGATGGGCATTAGCTGGTAACTAAACTACTCTCCTGTATCTAGGAGTGGCATGAAAGGTTGGAGATGTCTGGAATGCAACGTGTGGATAAAGAGTTCCATGTCGGCCATCAGAGTTGAAGCACAAATCAGTCACTTTGAGCAGTTTACCGGCCTATTAAATATTTCCCTTGAACACGGAACTGAGCGGACACCAGGTGCCATCCTGTCTGACAGCCTTGAACAAGGTATGAGGATCTGACAGGAATGAATCAGCACAGGATAGGGTCCAGCAGCTCACTGCCCGTCTGTGTGGACAAGACACAGGCTTTAATCTTCTAAATACCCTCAGCAGCCCCTCCAGGGCTCTCACATCCTCCCTCATGTGTGGTGATCAGTGCTGGATGTATTAATCTAGCTGCGGCCTAACCAGGGCTTTATCATTGTTCAGAGTATCTTCCCCTGATTTTGTCCCCAATACCTGTATTTTTGAGTGTCAGGTAATGACCATCTGCAACAAGGGAGAATCTAACCATCGCCCCTTGACATTCAATACCATCAACATCACTGAATCCCCCACTAACTTCATCCTGGGGTTTACCATTGACCAGAAACTGAACTGGACCAGCCATATAAATACTGTGGCTACAAGAGCAGGTCAGAGGCTGGGAATCCTGCGGAGAGTAACTCACCTCCTGACTCCCCAAAACCTGTCCACCATCGACAAGGCACAAGTCAGGAGTGTGATGGAATACTCCCCACTTGCCTGCAAAGCAATGAGTCACTTGTGGTGTGTCAAACCCTCGTTTCTGCAGCACTGTCCCCATTGACAGGTGCCCCCTTTAATTCTGTCACATGCAGAGACAACACCTGAAATGCAGAAAGGAATCCGCTGTTGATGTCACCAGTAAGGACCCTCGACTCTCACTCAAACATTTATTATGTGTCACCCTAAATGTTGAAGTCCCTCATTCACTTCCAAATCCTGATATTGCACTATCGTCAGATTGGTCTGTGAGGCCTAGACAAAGGATATGGAGAACAGGACTACTCACAGCGTTCGATGGGTGCACTAACCAAGCGATATGGAGAGCAGAACTGTCCACAGTACTCCAAGTGCCATGAAGTGCTCTGGGTACGGTGATCCAATGGTTATGGAGGCTCAAACTATTCACAGCGCTCCGAGGGATTTGGAGACGAGGTCAGTGCACAGTGCTCCAAATGTGGCCAGGCCAAGGGATATGGAGGCCATAACTGTGTATAGTGTTCCAGGTGTGGCTGAACAAAGGGATAAGGAGGTCAGAACTGTGCACACTGCTGAAAGTGTCTCCAACCGAGGGATATGGAGGCCAAAACTGTGCACAGTGCTCCGAGTATGGTCTAACTGAGGGATTTGGAGCCCAGAACTTTGCCCAGTGCTCCGAGTGTGGTCTAATTGAGGGATATGGAGATCAGAACTGTCCACAGTGCTCCAGGTGTGTCAGGCCAAGGGATATAGAGGCCTGAACGGTGCACAGTGCTCTAAGTGTGGTCTAACCGAGCGATACAGAGACAAGAACTGTGCACAGTGCTCCACGTGTGGCCTATCCTTTGTAGGGACAGTGTATCACTCACTGCTCCCAATGAGACCCTGATCCTTCTCTTGTGTGACTGAGCTCACCCAGAGATAAAGTCTCCACCCCTCATTCCAAAACCCCTATCTCCTCTCCCAGCCGCCCCCTCACATCTTATTTCTCTCCCCACTCGGTTCCTCCAACCCTGGAAAATCTGCTCTCTACTACCTCATTCCCACAACCCTCTATCTATTCCCTCTTCCCAAGTGTGCTCACCTCATTGATCCCTCACTGCTGTCTGTCAGCATGGACTAGATGGGCTGAATGGATTCCTGAGATGGCAGATTCCCTTCCCTAAGGCACATGAGTCAACCAAATGGGTCTTCACCACAATCCACTAGTTTCACTCTCACCATCACCACTATTTGTGTTTTATTTTAAATCCGGGGCTATAATTTCCCCAACCCCACACCCTACAGTGAGTCTGCAGTCAGGGGCCCGGACAATCCTCCAGTCGGCATTTCCGGGGGCTGTGTTCAGCATCGTGAACTCTATCCTTTGTAGGGTCAGTGTATATCACTCACTGTGCCCAGTGAGACCATGGTGCTTCTCTGGTGTGACTGAGCTCACCCAGAGATACAGCCTCCACCCCTCCTTCTAGAGACACTATCATCTCTCCCACCCCCTCCTATCCCCACACACACCCCCACCCCCAACACCCCACATCTCAATTGTCTCCCCACTCAGCACCTCCAGCCCTGCAAGATTCCCTCCCTTTTACCTCATTCCCACAACCCTCTATCCATTCCCTCTTCCCAGGGCCCCTGTCCTCATTGATCCCTCACTGCCATCTATCTGCATTGCCTGGATGGGCCGAATGGCTTCCTGAGCTGTGATGACTCAATGAATCCACCTTAATGGGGTGTTTAATTGTCTCCCAGTGATGGGTATTAGCTGGAGACTAAACTACTCTCCTGTATCCAGGAGTGGGATGAAAGGTTGGAGATGTCTGGAATGCAATGTGTGGATAAAGAGTTCCATGTCGGACATCAGAGTTGAAGCACAAATCAGTCACTTTGAGCAGTTTACCGGCCTGTTAAATATTTCCCTGGAACACGGAACTGAGCGGACACCAGGTGCCATCCTGTCTGACAGCCTTGAACAAGGTGTGAGGATCTGACAGGAATGAATCAGCACAGGATAGGGTCCAGCAGCTCACTGCCCGTCTGTGTGGACAATACACAGGCTTTAATCTTCTAAATATCCTCAGCAGCCCCTCCAGGGCTCTCACATCCCCCCTCATGTGTGGTGATCAGAGCTGGATGTATTAATCTAGCTGTGGCCTAACCAGGTCTTTATAATTGTTCAGAGTATCTTCTCCTGATTTTGTCCCAAATACCTGTATTTTTGAGTGTCAGGTAATGACCATCTGCAACAAGGGAGAATCTAACCATCGTCCCTTGACATTCAATGCCATTACCATCACTGAATCCCCCACTAACTTCATCCTGGGGGTTACCATTGACCAGAAACTGAACTGGACCAGCCATATAAACACTGTGGCTACAAGAGCAGGTCAGAGGCTGGGAATCCTGCGGAGAGTAACTCACCTCCTGACTCCCCAAAGCCTGTCCACCATCTACAAGGCACCAGTCAGGACTATGATGGAATACTCCCCACTTGCCTGGATAAGTGCAGCTCCCACAACACTCAAGAAGCTCGACCCCATCCAGGACAAAGCAGCCCCGCTTGATCAGCACCCTATCCACAAACATTCACTCCCTCCACCATCGACGCGCAGTAGCTGCAGTGTGTGTACCATCTACAAGATGCACTGCAGGAACTCACCAAGGCTCTTTCGATAGAGCTGCACAAATCCACCTCCTCTACCATCTAGAAGGACAAGGGCAGCAGACACATGGGAACACCACCACCTGGAAGTTCCCCTCTGAGTCACTCACCATCCTGACTTGGAAATATATCGGCCGTTCCTTCACTGTCACTGGGTCTAAATCCTGGAACTCCCTCCCTAACAGTCCTAAGGTTGTACCTACACCACAGGGACTGCAGCGGCTCACCACCACCTTCTCAAGGGGCAATTTGGGAGGGGCATTAAATGCTGGCCTAGCCAGCGATGCCCACATTCCATGAATGAATTTTAAACAATGGAGCCCAATACCCTCCACGCTTCACTAACTGCTCTCTCATCCTGCCCTGCCAAATGTCAAAGATAACATTTCAGAACACCCCATATCCCTCTGTCTCTGAACGCTCTTTAAAATTGTGTCATGTAGCCCATAATGCCTCTCCCTGTTCCTTCTGTCCAAATGCATCACCTCATACCCCTCTCTACAAAATTCCATCTGCCACTTTTCTGCCCATTCTGCCCTCCTATCTACGTCCTGTTTCCATCGATATCTATCGTCCTCACTGGTTGCCATGACTTCAAGTATTGTTTCATCGACAAGTTTTGGAATGTCACCGTATTCCTGATGTCAGTAATTGGGGGAACAGCACTGTCTACATGCTCCAATCTGACAAACAGCCCTTTACTCCAAGAGCACTTGTGCTGGATCATCGGCTGAGGGAGGTCAGTAGACGAGAATCAGAAGGAGCCATTTTCTTGCCCATGTTTGACCTGATGTCATGAGTCAATATTGAGGACTCCAATGGAAACTCCCTCGTTTCTGCAGCACTGTCCCCATTGACAGGTGCCCCCTTTAATTCTGTCACATGCAGAGACAACACCTGAAATGCAGAAAGGAATCCGCTGTTGATGTCACCAGTAAGGACCCTCGACTCTCACTCAAACATTTATTATGTATCACACTAAATGGTGAAGTCCCCCTTTCACTGCCACATCCTGATATTGCACAATCGTCAGTTTCGTCTGTGAGGCCTAGACAAAGGACATGGAGAACAGGACTTCTCACAGCCTTCGATGGGTGGCCTAACCAAGCGATATGGAGAGCAGAACTGCACACAGTGACCCAAGTGTCGTTGAACCAAGGGATATGGAGACCTGAACTCTGCATGGTGCTCCAAGTGCTGCCAGACCAAGGGAGACGGAGAGCAGAACTGTGTCTAGTGCTCCAAGTGTGTTTTAAATGAGGGATATGGATGGCACAACTGTGCACAGTGCTCCAGATGTGGCCAGGCAGAGGGATTTGGACACCAGAAATGTGCAGAGTGCTCTAAGCGTGGCCAAACCGAGGGATATGGAGACCAGAACTCTGCCCAGTGCTCCAAGTGTAGCCAGGCCAAGAGATTTGGAGACCAGAACTGTCCAAAGTGCAGCAGGTGTGGTCTAACCGTAGGAGATGATGACAAGAATTGTGCACGGTGCGTGGTCTAACAGAGGGACAGGGAGACCAGGACTGTGCGCAGTGCTCCAGATGCGGTCTTCCTGAGGGGAAACGAAACCAGAACTGTGCCCAGTGCTTCAAGTGTGGCCAGGACAAGGGATATACAGGCCAGATCTGTGCACAGTGCTCCAAACACACTCTAACTGAGGAATAGGGAGACCAGGTCTGTGCAGAGTGCTCTAGATGTGGTCCAAACGATGGATATAGAGAACAGAACTGTGCACAGTGCTCCAAAAGTGGTCTAAATGTTGGTTTTGGAGGCCAGAACTGTGCACAGTTCTGCAATTGTAGCCAAGCCAAGTGAAATGGAGAACATATCTGTGCCCAGTGCTTCAAGTGTGGTGTAGCAGAGGGTTCTGGAGCCCATAACTCTGCACGGTGCTCCAAGTTTGTCCGAAAACAGGGATATGGAGCCCAGAACTGTGACAGTGCTAAGAGTGTCATCAACCGAGGGATATGGAGGCCAAAACTGGGCACAGTGCACCGAGTGTGGTCTAACTGAGGTATTCGGAACCAGAACAGTGCAGAGCGCTCCAAGTACGGCCAGGCCAAGGGATAGTAAGTGCAGAATTGTGCACAGTGATCCACGTGTGGTCAGGCCAAGAGTTATAGAGACCAGAACTGTACACAGTGATCCAAGTGTGGCCAAACAAGGGGATATGGAGACCAGGACTGCGCAAGATGCTTCAACTGCTGTCAAACGAGGGAAATGGAGTCCAGAATTGTCCACAGTGCTCCGAGAGTGTTCTATCAGGGGGATATGAAGACTAAATCTGTGCACAGTGCTCCGAGTGTGGTCTAACCGAGGGATATAGAGAACAGAACTACGCACAGTGCTCCAAGCAAGGTCAATCTTTAGTAAGGCCAGTGTATCACTCACTTCTCCCAATGAGACCATGATCCTTCTGTGGTGTGAGAGCTCACACACAGGTACTGCCTGTACACTCCCTTCTAGAGAACTTTGCTCCTCTACCACCTGCCCCCTCACATCTTCATTGCCGCCCCACTCAGTACCTCGAACCTTTCAAATGCTGCTCTCTTTCACCTCATTCCCACAAGGCCTTAGCTATTCCCTCTTCGCAGGGGTCCATCTATCTGCATGCACTGGATGGGCCGAATGGCTTGCTGAGCCGTGATGACTCTATGAACCTCCCTTTAATGGGTCTTCAATTGTCTCCCAGTGATGGGTATTAGCTGGAGACTAAACTACTCTCCTGTATCCAGGAGTGGGATGAAAGGTTGGAGATGTCTGGAATGCAATGTGTGGATAAAGAGTTCCATGTCGGCCATCAGAGTTGAAGCACAAATCAGTCACTTTGAGCAGTTTACTGGCCTGTTAAATATTTCCCTGGAACACGGAACTGAGCGGACACCAGGTGCCATCCTGTCTGACAGCCTTGAACAAGGTGTGAGGATCTGACAGGAATGAATCAGCACAGGATAGGGTCCAGCAGCTCACTGCCTGTCTGTGTGGACAATACACAGGCTTTAATCTTCTAAATATCCTCAGCAGCCTCTCCAGGGCTCTCACATCCCCCCTCATGTGTGGTGATCAGAGCTGGATGTATTAATCTAGCTGCGGCCTAACCAGGGCTTTATCATTGTTCAGAGTAACTTCCCCTGATTTTGTCCCCAATACCTGTATTTTTGAGTGTCAGGTAATGACCATCTGCAACAAGAGAGAATCTAACAATCGTCCCTTGACATTCAATGCCATTACCATCACTGAATCCCCCACTAACTTCATCCTGGGGGTTACCATTGACCAGAAACTGAACTGGTCCAGACATATAAATACTGTGGCTACAAGACCAGGTCAGAGGCTGGGAATCCTGCGGAGAGTAACTCACCTCCTGACTCCCCAAAACCTGTCCAGCATCTACAAGGCACCAGTCAGGACTATGATGGAATATTCGCAACTTGCCTGGATGAGTGTAGCTCCCACAACACTCAAGAAGTTCGACACAATCTAGAACAAAGCAGCCCCGCTTGATCAGCACCCCATCCACAAACATTCACTCCCTCTACCACCGACACACAGTAGCAGCAGTGTGTGTACCATCTACAAGATGCACTGCAGCAACTCACCAAGGCTCCTTCGATAGCGCTGCCCTAATCCACCTCCTCTGCCATCTAGAAGGACAAGGGCAGCAGACACATGGGAACACCACCACCTGGGAGTTCCCCTCTGAGCCACTCACCATCCTGACTTGGAAATATATCGGCCGTTCCTTCATTGTTGTTGGGTCAAAATCCTTGAACACCCTCCCTAACAGTGCTATGGATGTACCTACACCACAGGGACTGCAGCGGCTCACCGCCACCTTCTCAATGGCGCAATTTGGGAGGGGCATTAAATGTTGGCCTAGCCAGCGATGCTCACATTCCATGAATGAATTTTAAGCAATGGAGCCCAATACCCTCCACGCTTCACTAACTGCTCTCTCATCCTGCCCTGCCAAATGTCAAAGATAACATTTCAGAACACCCCATATCCCTCTGTCTCTGAACGCTCTTTAAAATTGTGTCATGTAGCCCATAATGCCTCTCCCTATTCCTTCTGTCAAAATGCATCACCTCATACCCCTCTCTACAAAATTCCATCTGCCACTTTTCTGCCCATTCTGCCCTCCTATCTACATCCTGTTTCCATCGATATCTATCGTCCTCACTGGTTGCCATGACTTCAAGTATTGTTTCATCGACAAGGTTTGGAATGTCACCGTATTCCTGATGTCAGTAATTGGGGGAACAGCACTGTCTACATGCTCCAATCTGACAAACAGCCCTTTACTCCAAGAGCACTTGTGCTGGATCATCGGCTGAGGGAGAGCAGTAGACGAGAATCAGAAGGAGCCATTTTCTTGCCCATGTTTGACCTGATGTCATGAGTCAATATTGAGGACTCCAATGGAAACTTCCTCCCGCCTGCAGAGCACTGAGTCACTGCCGGTGGGACAGGGACATACCCAGGGATGGTGATGGACACGTCTGGGACAATGGCTCTGAGACATGACTCTGTGAAAATGATTATGCTGGAGCTACAGGACCTGAATGTGGCCCTGCCATTGTCTGACCTCCCCCTTCCCTCCCTGTCAATGTGGAGACACACCGATCCGAGTGAGAAATGAAACACAGACAAGAGACGGTGATCAATGCAGCCAGTTTTATTCACATGATCCAGGAACCAGTGGGTCAGGGGGCACGGGCCCTACACAGTCCGTGGAGCCTCTAGATGGTGCTGGAGTCACGGGCCTTTGAATTGGGGCTGGAGTCACTGGTCTTGGTTTCCCATTGCTGCTTCATCCGATTACTTGTGGGCTACATTTATGATTGATTCACCCAGCAGCATTTATACATCCAATTGCAACTGGTGAATACCAAAACCTCATTTTCGTTGCAGTGTCCCCATCGACAGAACGCCCCTGGTATTCTTTCACATTCAGTGGGCTTTACTGAAATGCAGAAAGGAATAATCTGTTAATGTCACCAGTAAAAACCCTCGACTCTCGCTCAAACATTTATTATGTGTCACCCTAAATGGTGAAGTTCCCCCTTTCACTGCCACATCCCGATACTACACATTCATCAGTTTGTTCTGTGAGGCCTAGACAAAGGACATGGAGAACAGAACAGCGCACAGGGCTCTATGGGACACCTAACCAAAGGATATGGAGAGCAGACCTGTTACTAGTGGACCAATTGTGGTCTAACCGAGGGGTATGGACCCCAGAACAGTGAACACTGTTCCAGATGTGGTCTAACCGAGGTATATGGAGACCAGAAGTTTGCACATTTCACCATATGTGATATAACTGAGGGACATGGAGAGCAGAACTGTGCAAAGTCCTCCAAGTGTGGTCTAACCAAGGGATATAGAGACTAGATCTGTGCACAGAGCTCCAGGTGTGGCCTAAAATAGAGATATAGAGAGCAGAACTGTGCACAGTCCTCCAAGAGTGGTCAAATCGAGAGATATGGAGAGCTGATCTGTGCACAGTTCTCCAGATGTGGTCTAACCGAGGTATATGGAAACCAGAAGTTTGCACATTTCACCATATGTGGTATAACTGAGGGACATGGAGAGCAGAATTGTGCAAAGTCCTCCAAGTGTGGACTAACCAAGGGATATAGAGACCAGATCTGTGTACAGAGCTCCAGGTGTGGCCTAAAATAGAGATATGGAGAGCAGATCTGTGCAGAGTGCTCCAAGAATGGTCAAACCGAGAGATATGGAGAGCTGAACTGTGCCCCGTTCTCCAGGTGTGGTCTAACCGAGGGATATGGAGGATCTAACCGAGGGTCAACACGTCGATGAGAAGCACAAGGCGACTAGGAAAGCTGCTTGGGTTTTTATCGAGAAGGATGGTTATTTTTCTTTTAAAGGTGATTTATGGAAGGGTGCTAAACTGAGATGGACAGCTTTCGGTTTGGGAAAAGTTTTAAGGGTTGTGGAACAAAGATGGGCGGATGAAGTTAGGACGCCAATTGATTGGTGGCATGAAGAGGCTGAATGGCCTCCTCTTCATTCCCTGAATGTTCTTGCTGTGTCACTCCTGGGAGTTATACTCACGGCTCTGCCTTGGACTCACTACTCCACCCTCAGTGATGGGCTGTAGCAGCATCAGGAGTCCAAGCAGCAAGAGCAGTGCTTTCCTCATCTTCTGCTGATCCTCTCAGAGTCACAATGAGGTGA
The DNA here is from genome assembly GCA_026770705.1 of Isurus oxyrinchus. Taxonomy (NCBI): domain Eukaryota; kingdom Metazoa; phylum Chordata; class Chondrichthyes; order Lamniformes; family Lamnidae; genus Isurus; species Isurus oxyrinchus. The sequence continues at coordinate 5,035,824 of JANJGN010000045.1, forward strand.
CTGGATTATGCTGCCCTTTATATCAACGCCTGGAGCATTCTGTAGTTAATATTCACACAACCACACGGTGAGCACTGGCTCCAACTTGAGCTTGTTAATGGAGCTGTTCATTAACTGAGACCAACAGTTTCTCCAGTGAAAGACTAAATGTTCCTCCCAAGTCATCCTTTATTTCATTAGTATTCAGAGAGACAGATCTGTGTAATGATTGAAATGTTGGAGGTTTAAAGGGATGCTTCACTCTGTTTAAAGTAAATATATGTTTGCAATGTAGGGGTCCATTTGGCCCATCGAGTCTCTGCTGGCTCTTTGATAGATCTACTAAATTATGCCTCCTCAACCTGTTCTCTTCACCCACCGCCCCGCCATTATGTTCCCAGTCAATTATTGATCCAATTGCCCTTTGATAAGTTGCTATTGAATCTGCTTCCATTATCCGTTCAGGCAGCACATTCCAGATCACAACAACTCTTTGTGTCCAAAGGAATTCTCCTCATCTTCCTTCTCGTTCTCCTGCGAATCATTTTAATTTGTTTCCAATTAGTTTCTGATCTCCCGACATTGAAATTATATCAAAGTCCAACTGTAAGAACAGTTGGAGAATTTCCCCTCAACTGAGGTCAATTGAGTGACATGGGGGCCATGACTGTGCACTGTGCACCGAGTGTGGTCTAACTGAGGCATTTGGAGACCAGAACTGTGCATAGTGCTCCGAGTGTGGTCTATCCTTTGTAGGGCCAGTGTATCACTCACTTCTCCCAATGAGGCCATGATCCTTCTCTGGTGTGACTGAGCTCACAAAGAGGTACAGCCTCTACCCGCCCCTTCTAGAGAACCTAGTTCCTATCCCACCAGGCCCCTCACATCTTAATTGCCGACCCACTCGGTATATCTAACCCTGGAAATTCAGCTCTCGATTAGCTCATTCCCACAACCCCTATCCATTCCCTCTTCCCAGGGGTCCTGTCTTTGTTTATCCCTCACTGCCGTCTATCTGCATGGACTGGATGGGCCGAATGGCTTCCTGAGCCGTGATGACCCTATGAACCTCCCTTTAATGTGTCTTCAATTGTCTCCCAGTGATGGGCATTAGCTGGAGACTAAACTACTCTCCTGTATCCAGGAGTGGGATGAAAGGTTGGAGATGTCTGGAATGCAATGTGTGGATAAAGAGTTCCATGTCGGACATCAGAGTTGAAGCACAAATCAGTCACTTTGAGCCGTTTACCAGCCTGTTAAATATTTCCCTGGAACACGGAACTGACCGGACACCAGGTGCCATCCTGTCTGACAGCCTTGAACAAGGTTGCCCGCGCAACATTGGAACTGTGGATATGTGTGGAGCATCCATATGCAGTGACTTGTTTACTTGTCTGTCTGACATGATTCCCCTTTCATATACCCTTGTCACATCTGCACAATTTTACCATTCTTTACTAAATATCCAGTTACCGCATCCGTACCATTAGATTTTGACATTTTCCATACCACTTTTGTCAAAATATGTCTGCAGTTCTCCTCCGTCCCGCTTATTCCATTCTTAAATAGTGATGCAACATCTGATACTTTGCGTTCCGCTGGAGACTTTCCAGAAGCTAAATAATTTTGAAAGAAAACTACCAATGCAACCATTGTTTCCTCAGCCTCCTCCTTCAGCACTCTTGAGATGAAGCAATTCTAGTCCACCGAATTATTAAACCTTCCATCCAGTTCATCTATCACGTATTACCTTTCTCACTAAAACTAATTATTTCTTCTCGCTCCCCCGTTTCACAAGTCACTTGGATGCCTGGCTTATCTTGGAAATATTCTGCATGTTCTTCGGTGACGACAGGCTATAAGTTACTCTTCCGTTTCTATGCTGTTTCCCTATCCTCCACGTTAAATATTCCCGTATCCACATGTAAAGTGCCCAGATTTGCTCTTGATGTTCCTCGCTGGATAGTAATCCGTTCTCTTCCCATTTCTAAATCAGTTCCTTGGTCCTCCATTGCTGGGTTCTCAATTTCCCCCAACCCTCGGATTTACCACTTTTTTCTTGTGCCGCGATAAATCATCACATTTCATGTAATGCAATATTTAACTTCATTTGGTAACAACGTTTGAGTTTTCTTTCCCTGTGTCTGATTGAGCTTTCGATGAATGAATATCTGATGCAGACTGTGCATTATTTCCTTAAATACTCACCATTGCCTGTCCAATGACATTTTTTTTCCTACAATTTCGCAATCCATCATAGCCGACTTGCCAACCCTTACATTCATAATTTCCGTTCTTCAGATTTAACAACACAGTTTTGGAATTCAGCACATCGCTGTCATACATATTGCGAAGTTCTACCACTTCATTGTGACTATTTCCCAAAGAGTACTTGAGAGCATAGACATCCACTGAGTGTCTCTCATGTCACAGCAGTCAGTCCTGTCTAGCTCGATCCCTAGTTGGCTCATCAACGTACTGGTTCTAAAACCAATCTCGCATACATTCAATGAATTCCTATTCCGGGCTAGTAGTGCTGATTGGGTTAACTATGGTCTTTTTGCGGACTGAAGTTTCTATTTTTCCTGCTTTAACCATGTTATATTCAGCTCGAATTTGCTGATATATAACGCGCCACAAAATACCACGGGTGTTTGGTTGCCTAAAACAACTCCCACCAATACCTGGCCACCTTGCCCTTTGCCAGCTCCTCACATCATCGTTTGATGAAAGGTCCGCTATTACCAATAATATTTTCCCTTATTAACAGTGCTACGCAGCCTGTTTTTTTTCATTTTCGCCAATCACTCTGAAATGCGAAAGCCGCACGAAGCTGCCTTTCGAAGGATTGACTAATCTGGGTCACAATGCTTGTGGCGAATATGCTGTCGTGCCACTCAATCATTGCAAAGCGAAATTTGAAAGCTTCGCCTTTGTAGTTGGTCGTGGACTAAGTCTCATTTTTAACGTTTGAGTTGACGCATTCTTCAGCAACTGTAATCGATTCCTTCCTGATATCAGCTGTTTGGTAAAAATGGCATTTCCTCTCTACACTCGACATTCCACCAATAGTCTGACAACGACTTTAACGTTATAAAGGAAGCATCTGCTCTCAACATGTGTGATCTATTATTTCAAACTGAAATAATTCATTAAATTCGCTGCATAACTCCAAACCAATGTCATAGTTTTAGAACTACACTTCGCCATATCTTCCAGTACCATATATATCTTGTGGCAGCCTCATGGAGTGATAAAGCCTCGATGGTTGTGATGAAGGGGGCACGCCTGTAAGATTCGTTTCTGATCCTTAATGTTTCCCCGATTGTTGTGTCCCTGACCCTTACAGTCAGTCGTGGGAAGACCAAGCCCATCTGGAGCATCGTTGAGAGAATCGGACAGGCCTTGCCAAATTTTGACTTGAATCAACACAAAACGAATCAAATCCTCCCTTCCATTCACATCTTCGGAAGTCATATCAACCTAACGAAGCACAAGGAATATCTGATCTTTATCACTCAGACCAGGGGTACTGACAAAGATAAGCGCGAGGTGTATTGCAGCCTTCGCCTTTACAGTAACGTTTATTTTCTTCACCTGAAACACCACCATCGAAATTAGCCCATTTTGAAGACGAGGTCCAAGAAAATGGTCAGGAGTGTATTGGTTTATGACGCCTGGGACATATCCTTGCATTATAGAGTCGATTTTAGCTCTAATGTCAGTTAATCCAAGAAAGGATTAATTGTTGTGTTCATAAAGTGTTGCATGTGTTCAACGTCATTCAGAGTTTTGTACAACGAAGAGCTGAATGGCTGATAAAATGCCTGTCAAGACTGATTGTCATTTTTACTTCACCTTGGTTATTTACCTCTGAGCTGACTCATTCAGTGCCTTGATTTCAGGGGACATTCGCTCTGTGCCAATCCATGTTGTTGCGTGTTGAATATACTCCTTATATAATTCGATGAGATTGCAATCTCTCATTGAGAGGTTTCCAGGCACTGCAACACTCCTTTCATAATTTCCGTGCGGTTTCTGAGACGGACAATTTGCAGCGGAATCGAAAAGCCGCATCAGCGATTTTTCATGTGCACCAGGGAACTTGTTTCAACCCTTTCTCCGTTTGGCACTTCCAGTGAGCTAAAGTCTTCTGGAAAGTTCCCTTCTCATCATCGTTTGGAAAGACATAGGCACTGCCCGTTATTGTCATAGGCTTCCTCCTCACTCAAGATGAACATGTATTCTTGTTGAATAAATCTGGCCAATTTGCTGGACCATATATTACTTCTTCAGTGGGAGGCGCGTCGGAAGAAATCGCTATTTTACCAACCTGTGTACATGTTGCACTAATGTCCTCTTCCTCACACTCAGTGGTACATTCGCTCGAGTGCATTCATTCAATATATCGCAGATTCGCCGTAAAACGTTCAAAAACCTTCTGGTTTTCCGGAGACCTTTTCAGGGTCTTATCATTCTCTCGTGTTTTATTTTCTGTCTTTTCTTCGCACCTGAGTAATTTTTACCCCATTTTCTCTGTCTCTGCTCGTGCCAGTCATTGAATCCTAAATACGAATAGGGACGCTCATTTGTGTCACTTAAACAGGCAACTTCAAACTTACTCGGAAATAAAGATCAGCCGCATTCACAGGTCACCCAGTGCAGTCCATACCCCGCCCCCAAAGCGTGGTGCCAGGCGCCGTCACCACAATTTTCCATACATGAGGCACGGCTCTGTCTACCACACTCTAACATCGAAGCACATGCACCTTGGTCTCTCCATTCTATCACACTCCTTAGGACAGTGACATTCTCTCTCTATTTCCCCACACTACCCTTACTGCCAAATTGTATTATTGTACATTGCAATGTATTGAATTGCATCTGCTAATCCTCCGTCTATGCTGCTGGTCTCTCCATGTCTTATTGCAACGGATTCGTATCAGCCTGATTGCCTATCTCCCACCCCACCATATGTGCATCACAAACACATATGGGACGTTGTACTGTAATCTAAGATGCAACTGGTTTATATCAAGCAGAAATATAACAAACGCAGATTCGTGGGGAACACCACTGGCTCCCATCATCCAGACTGAAACAAAACGATGACAAACAGTTTCTGATTTCTGTCCATTACCTCATTGGGTGGAATGGGAAAGAGGCCCCTCCTCCTCCCACAAGCCACGCCCCTGTCCTCTTTAATGAGCCTAAATGTTCTTAAGCAGCCTTATTTGCTGTAAACTGTCAATTAATATCTCAAAATCCACTTCGCCATGTATTCTCCTCCTTAATCTTTTCCGTTGTGATGTCAACATGTAACTAATCTGTACAAGCATGTTAACAATAGTGGGAGCTAGCTAATCAAAACACAGGGTGGAAAGTAAAAGGTGGTCTTACCCAAAGCAGAGATTTATATAAATGCGGGAGCTACATAGCTAGAGCATAGTTTTATAAGAAGCAACAAATATTATCCAGGATATTGATTTAGCTATAGAGAAAAACAGAGCTGTCAGGCTGGAGAAATGGGAAGCGGATTAGCTGTGCAGCCACAGAGACAATGATAATTTATTATTATTCATTAAGGGGGTTTGGTGTCAATCACTCGCACAGCATTTCTTGCCCAGACTCAGGTACCCTTGAGAATATGGTGGTGAACTGCCTTCTTGAATCGCAGCAGGTAACCCTTCACCCATAGTGCTCATAGGGAGTGGGTTCCTGGAATTGGAGCCAACGACAATGATGGAACAGGGATATATTTTCAAATGAGGCTAGTGAGTAGCCTGGAGCGGAACTTCCAGATCGTTGCGTTCCCATGCAGCTGCTGCCCATTATCCATCTGGATGGTTGCGGTCGTGGGTTTGGACTGTAATGTCTAAGGTGACTTCAAAATTGATGCAGTGCACCTTGCAGATAGTGCACACTACTGCTATTGTTTGTAGGCAGTGGAGGGAGTCAACGTCTATTGACGTGGTATCAATCAATGGCTGAGTTGTCCCAGATGCTATCTAGCTTCTTGACTGGTGTTGGAGCTGCACGCATACAAGCAAATGGAGAGTATATCATCACAATCCTATACTGTGTCTTGTAGATGGTGGAAAAGAATTGGGGAGACAGGAGATGTGTTACTAGCCGCAGGATTCCTTGCCTCTGAACTGCAATTGTAGACGTTGCGTTTATATGGCCAATCCAGTCCTGGTTATATGGCCAATCCAGTCCTGTTTATATGGCCAATACAGTCCTGTTTCTGGTCAATGCCGAAGGTGCGACTTCCGGCGACAGTAATACCATTGAAAGTAACCGGGCGCTGGTTTGATTTTCTCCATTGGAGATATTCATTGACTGGTAATTATATCGTGTTAATGTCCTTGGCCATTTGTCCGCCAATGCCTGAACATGCTGCATTTGGCAATGGACAACCTCATTACCTCAGGTGTCACGAATTGTGTAGAAAATTGCGTAAACATGAGCCAACATCCCCATGTCCGACATTAAGATGGAGAGAAGTTCATTGATGAGGTTGCTAAACATCGTTGAGCCTCAGACACTACCCTGAGGAACTCAGGTTCCCTCAGGAACTAACAAGACAGGGAGCTGAGCGGACTGGATGGACACTGAGAAAGTGCAGTTGCCGAAAAGCCAGAGCAAACATTTAGAAAAGAGTGCTAGCTGAGCCGGTGGTGTGGGAAATTAGTAATTCAGGCCCTAAGCAGACAGGGCGAAGATATCAGAAACACTGTAGCTGCTCGGAAAGACGGATCACGTATGCTTTTCTGTAAGAGTTATTGCTTTTATTGCCTGCTATACCCCTCATGCCATGACGGAATCATTCTTGTTTTTATTTTTCTTTTATTCAAGGACAGCGGTTGTAGTTTTCTATTTAAAGCCGCTTTAATTGGCAGTTGTTCTGGGCAATCATTTTACCGGGTGATTAGGGTGGTTACTTAAGAATGATCAAGACGATTTTGGATTAATATCTGTGAAAATCGAATGACCCAGAGGACAGGGAGAAGCTGGAGGAGCGGCCCATTCAGCAGAAATGAAAAATGTCTGTTTTAGGACACAACCACGATTTACATTGTCCATTATATACACAGGTTCAAACGCAAAGTACCAGGGAATGTTTATCAAACAACTCAACACACACACCACTGATATGACAGCTACTGCTGTTATCTCCGTGCAATATTTTTTTCGAAATTTCTTACAACATATGACCACAAAACGATCGAAGGAGAACACCACTGTTAACCAGACAGAGGCTGTTGTGACCACATAAGTCAGTGTCACCGTTAGATGGCACACCGTGCTCATGGTCAAGAATGAGGCAGGGAAATAAATATTCAGCGTATTCTTCAAAATGACTTCAGCACAAACAACCAGGAAATCCGCCGTGGCCATGGCGATCATATAGTGGGTAATACATTTGGAGAGGCCACACTTTCCTCGGGAAAGAATCACAATAGCAGCAACATTAACTGTAAGAGAGGAAGAGAGAGAGCAGGAGATCGATGACACAGATGAAGATGATTAATTTTCTTCCTGTTGCAGCAAAGGATCGTGCATTTGACCCAAATATGCACAGTCTGTTTTCCGAGGTGAGCAGGTTCTACCTGTAAACTGGACCTATTGAAAGTGGATAAGGAGGGGAAACGTCAGTTGGTAATTTGCTTTTTGGAAGGAACAGCTTCAACGTAGACTGGACAACTATTGTTCAATAACGATTGATATTGCTGAGGGCGAATGTGACCTGGACAATTTGAATGCACACAAACGTCTGGGCATGGTGAATATTAAAAGGTAAATGGGAGGTGTAAAGTGTCAATTCATGTGTATTGGTACAATGTGAAGTGGGAAATGAATGCACAAAACAAAATCTGGGCCAAGTAGAGTTTTACTGTGGAAGAGGTAGTGGTGCAATGCGTGCTGGGTCGTCTACAGATGTGATAAGTACTGGGAAGGATGACTGTGCTACAGGACTTACAACTTGAAGGTAAAATATTGCCCAGGAGTACGAACTTACTCTGAACGCTTCTGAGGGTAAAGATGGGATGGTAAAGACACAGGAACAGAAAATGGTCACTGAGCTATTTAAAAGACCAGCATCGATGAGGCCGAATGCCAGTTTACACAGGCGTTATCACAGTGGCCGTACAATGACAATCAGTACAAGGTGACAATCTTATGCAGGTTCCCAGGGAGAAGTTTGATTCGGCGATGAGAGCTGATCAGTCATGTGTTTTAAGTCAGCCTGAGTAATGTGAGATTGTTATGCTGGCTGGGCATTGTGCAGGATTATTTCAGGTGAATCCATCGCTAAAACATTGCAGAAAGAGGGAAGCAGAATCGCTCTGCAGAATGGGTGCAGCTCGTGCTGATCAAGCGGGCAGTTTAATGGCTGACTGGGACCAGTGACATGGCTGTCAGCTTGAGTGGGCAACATTTATTCGCCATTGGGGCACATTTCTTGCAAAACATAATGAATGAGCAATTTGACGCTGTGATTCTAGTGAGGTCATAACGAGCGTTTTGCTTCCGAGTAGACAGGAGAGAGTTCCCATTGATTGATCGGTTACAGAACAAATCACCTTGTTGCCGAAAGGGCAGGAGGGAGTCGCTTGTGTCTCAAATGCAGCATCCGTGCGAAGTGATTTGAAATGTAAAGCTGACAATTAACTTTTGCATGGCACCAAATGCAGAAGATGGCGGCAAAAATTGACCGTGATGGGCACATCGATTTGAGTCTGTAGACTAATATATGTTCAGAAAAGTGAAATTACGAATTGTCGATTACCTGGTGATAAAGACCTAACACCTAACACACCCATGTTTAAATTATTATTCTCTACTGCTTATTTCATTTCAGATTGTCCAGGCTCATAAAACCCATGAATCTTAACATTATTTGTTAAAAAGCATATTTCTTTTTTCAAAATGCAGGAACACCTTTAGAGAATTAGCGAAGTTATTCAATGCTGCCTTATTATACAGAAGATTAACTTCAGACATTGATACTGATTACTGATGAAATTAAATGATCTATATAAACCAAGCGAAATTGACGTGAGCCTCAGATATTGACGGTTGCATTATGATTTCTGTGGTTTACTTAGTAAAGGTCCATTTGAATTTTGTAGAATATATTTTCTAAGTGAATCTCACTGAACTAATTTGTAGCTGCCAGATATGTAATAATTTGATGCGCACATTTATTAAATTATTTTCGGCATTTCAAAGCAAGTTAAATATCTCCAGACTGAATTATTATTGAAAGTATGCAATCGGCTCGCTACCAAAATTTTGCTTGTAGTTCTGGTGGCGATGCTATCAGACAGGATGTCATGGCTCTGCAAGGGTGCAGAAGAGCTTTCCAACTGAAATCTGCTGTCAGATTGGGGAGGCACAGATTGGTGAATGAATAGTGAACATTCTCAAAATAATGGGATGAGTAGATAGAGAGCTGTTTCAAGTATCAACTGGTTTCATGTCTATGCAACATGGTGCAGAGTGAACGTAGATTTTTCACAAACTTGAACTTAGGGAAACCACAATGCATTGAACGTCTATAAACGGGGTGGTGAAGTAACAATTTGGATCATATTATGTCAGTAATTTGTTGGTTAATGATTCAGATGAACTTTGAATGAAGTAAGTCGAATTAGTCGGATAATGCTTAATATATTTTTGGATCAGATTCCAAGTTGGCAAGCTTTGACCATACAAACAAAAAAAAAATTATCTGCATGACATACACAGCCTAGTTGGCAGCCTCCGACTCACAATTCTCTAACTCGAATGCAAGCATCAAACATTGATTGACATAATGGAGCTGTCAAAGGTAATCACAACCAGCCTTGAAAACGCCAGGCAATGGATAAAAATTAAAGTTTGAGTTTCTCTTGACCATGTAGGATGCAGTGGTAAAGGTGGAAGGATTAGAATTCAAAGCTACTTTGACACAATTGCAGCTTAAAATAAATGTGAATAATGAAAATTGACCTTCACTTACCCGATACCTATTATTAATTGAGCAAACCTAATACCTATGTCCCTTCAATGACAGTACTTGAGAACAAAAGTCTCTGCTAATGCTCCATTGCGGTAGTGAAGCAGTTCTGCACTATCGGATGTAATAACTTTCAGAACAGACGTCAAATCGATTCACAGGGTAAACGTCAAAGATTCCACGTCCCTATTTCAAACATCGACATTGTCGTAGCCCCTTATGTCCTGACCACTATTTAAACTTCTGCTAAAGCCCACATAAACGATCATCTGGTCATTGTCAACTTGCTGCTTGTGGAAGCTTCCCAACCAAAAATTGCCTGTCACCTTTTGCTCTATTTCAGTGACTAAACTTCATGTAAATTCATTAAGGTGGTCGATATTTGAGGCAGCAAAAATGCATGTATTTTAATAGACAAGTGACTAAGACATCGGAATATCTTCAGCACACACAGTAATCTGTTTCACACAGACTTCCAGATAACCTCTGTGCATACCAATTTGTAAAAGTATCGCTGCCGTAATGAGTATGTGATTTGACAGGGACCCCGGTATTGAAATATTGGAAAATAGATGAAAACCATTGACAACGGCTTCAAGTATTTCAAGCAGAATTTTGCAGAACGCGAATTTGCCTCTGCACAGATTTTCACAGATTGTGTTTTCTACAAGTTGAAACTCGGTTTGCGCTTCTTTATGATAATTATTGCAGAGCCCACCCCATTACATGACATTTCGTAAAGCAGGAATAAGGTGTCAGCAGTGGATACCACGGAGTGAAAGATGCAGCAACAGGAAGATATCTGTTAGCGCTATGGTTAAGCATACATCCCTGCTTTGGTGATTCCCCAATATTAAAGAAACAATTCCATGTTATCGGAACCGGCATTTGAGAAGAACATAAACATCCATTTATACGTGTAATGTTGGTATTTAGGCTCTTACCAGGAACACCAATTGCCACAAGAATAGGATAGAAGATGGCTTCTATCTGGGGAAGTATCTTTTCTCCCATCTCTATGAGGAGGCGTCTTTCCTGCAGAGATAGATGCACGAGCTGGAATGAACGTGTGAGCTGAAATTTAGAAATACTCTTCTTCTTTAAATTTAGCTCAGGAAAATAAAAGAAACACGTTTAAATCACAGGAGATTCGGAAGCAGATGCCACATTAATTAACCTAGAGCATCAGGATAAAACTAGCACGACAGGATTCCTAGCCGGGAACAGAGAAAAGCTGTTACCTTTACCTAACATGAAGCCCTTTAGTTAACTAATCAAACCCACGACCGCTACAATCTCGAAAGACAAAGGCAACAATGCACACGGGAAACCCACTCGCTGAACGCTGCTCTCCAAGAAACTCATCGTCCTGATCCGGAAAAATATCGCCGTTCCTTCACAGTCTCTGTGTCAAGTTAATGGATCCCCCCCGCCTGACAATACCGTGGATGTAACTACACCACAAAGACCGCAGCCGCTCACCACCCACTTCACAAGGGGAATTAGAGATGGACAATAAATGCTGGTCTTGTCAGCGTTACCCTCATCCATGAATGAAAAGAAGGACAAACATTTATATTGTTAGTCCGAGGTCATGTTAATAAACATACATGGGAAAACGAGAGCTTCGAGAATGGGTTTGTAAATGGCTCGTCTCTGATGAAGTACAACAAATTATATCCTCGGTGAGAAGCGCTAACTCCTGTTGAAACAGATTTACCGAGCCAGTTGGAGAACATGAAATGTTGCATCCAGAGAAACGGTTATGTAGAGAGCAGATAAAGCCCCATGAGCGCATCCATGTCCCCTAAAGAAATCAATTAGTTTCAGTCATTGAACAAACAGGTTACGTCAGTCGCTCTCCTGGCGAAAGGAACCGTTTCGAAATGAAACGTTGAACATTGGAATGATGTGTGAGGTCAATAAAATTGAAGGGGCTATATTTTACCGAGCAACTGGTAAATCCCATAGCGGATAGTCACGTCAGGAAATGATTGACCCACACAGCGATGTCGGGAATCAAATCGCTACTAATTTAGATCAAAACGATTCGAGGAAACTCAATCGGCCTGAACGGCCAGGAAAAGCAGTGGGGGAGATTTCAGATGTTCACCACTGTCATGTGTTTCGGGACACATTCTATGTTCCAACATGGCACATGTGTGATGTTTTTCTTTGAAATTTAAGCTTCCAGAAGGAACTCATATGCTGCCCAGATCTTTCCGCGGATTCCTCTGGCCCTGACACTTCCTTCAGTGACTTGACCTACATTCTCTGTCGTTGCCCATAAACTTGCACCATTTTGGCTGGAAATTATACACGCAACCGTTGGACCTGGGAGGTTGGCGTTGTTGGTGCCTTGATGTGCAATAGGGCAGAGTGTTGCTTGAACTGAATGAAAAAATGTTTTTGAAAAATTACTGGGATATATAGAGTAGATCACTGGGAAGGCAATCCAATCTGAACATAAAACTCTTGGCCCTCAAATCTATTCTGCAGACAATCATTAGCAGAGGTATTCACTGATTATAATGAACCCCAATCGACGGCGCCTGCAGCTTTGGTGTGGGCTGCATTTCAAACAAACGCCAAAGACAGAATAGTTAAGGTCAGTAGGCCATTCGGCCACTTGAGGCTGTTCTGCACCTGGGAAAATTCATGGTTTATCTGATCCTGGCCTCAGCCGCACTCTCCTGCCTGCTCTCCCCTAACCAGCATCTTCCGCCGGACCCTTCCACCACCTCCCTCACAGCACACGCATACAGCCTCATGCACCTCGTCTCCCTTATTGGTCAATAAACAATCCAACTCAGCCCTGGATATGCGACAGCCCGGAACAGATGTTCAGTGTCATTCAATCGATGACGATGACGTCATAATCCGAGGGATGCAAAGTGGTTCGGCGGTCTGAACCCATTTCCTGCCTCTTGCGTCGCCCAATAAGGCTGGTTAATGTGTCCAGATCTGTTTGTCACATATTTGTCGGTGTTTGTCCAAGCATGCACTCCAAGAGCTTGGCACGTTCATTTCAGGACCACCGGCAGCCTCTTCAAAGAGGCAAGAATAAGACCTTGCACAGAGGCTGCTGGGCAGCTACAGAGAGAAGTGGTATTCTCGGACCAATGCGCTCTCAGACGTCAGTGTCCGGAGACATTCAGCTGCGTGCTGAGCGCTTTGCTGCCAACTCAGAAGGTTTTCCATTGGCGATATAACTGAGGACAGAGATGCTGCATCAAACCGTTGCTGGTCCACTTGCTCCCAGATACCACAGCCGCTTTGAACAACGCACCCCTCTGTTCAGTACGGAAGTTTTGTTCACTTGGCAGCATGCACCCCAGGGCCACTAACTGGATGGGCAAATTACCCACCGCCTGACCAAAACAAGCTCGGCACGTGGCAGGATTGACTCACTGACTTCTGCAAAAAGAACATGGATTGTCCCTCAGCTGGAAGATCAGGGCCTGACAGGCAGTGTTTCTTATATCACTTCCATATCAGTGCGAGACTTGCATAACCTATCGGCCTGGTAGATACCGAATGCAAACTTTCCAACTTCACTGTCTGTGAACCATTTCCAACGGTTGTTAGCAGGAGAAAATCTGCAAAACCGATGATCTTGCAAAGTGCCGCATGCCTGACATGGAGAATATGTTCAGGAGAGCCCCGCTGGTTGGTTCAGTCAGGCCCGTTCATCCAGAAAATTCCTGCATACGGACAAGCCACACTCGGTGAGCACAGGAAGCTCCACTACAGGATGCCTGAAATCTCAAAGCCAAGCTCAGAGATTGCAAGCTGGATGCCAATACAAGGGCTCCTCACACTACCTTACTAAAAGCAACGCGGTGTGCCTGCGCCAGATGAAGCATACACGGGGTGCACCGGAATCCTGGTAATAAAACAAAGTGGTGGTGATCCACTGCAGTCCCTGTGGTGTAGGTACATCCACAGCGTTGTTAGGGAGGGAGTTCCAGGATTTTGACCCAGCGACAGTGAAGGAACGGCCGATATATTTCCAAGTCAGGATGGTGAGTGGCTCAGAGGGGAACTTCCAGGTGGTGGTGTTCCCAGGTGTCTGCTGCCCTTGTCCTTCTAGATGTTAAAGTTCGTGGGTTTGCAAGATGTTGACGAAGGAGCCTTGGTGAGTCACTGCAGTGCATCTTGTAGATGGTACACACACTGCTGCTGCTGTGTGTTGGTGGTGGAGGGAGTGAATGTTTGTGGATGGGGTGCTGATCAAGCGGGGCTGCTTTGTCCTGGATGGTGTCGAGCTTCTTGAGTGTTGCGGGAGCCGCACTCATCCAGGCAAGTGGAGAGTATTCCAACAAATTCTGACTTGAGCCGTATCGATGGTGGACAGGCTTTGGGGAGTCAGGAGGTGAGTTACTCTCTGCAGCATCCCCAGCCTCTGACCTGCTCTTGTAGCAACAGTGTTTATATGGCTGGTCCAGTTCAGTTTCTGGTCAATGGTAACCCCCAGGATGAAGTTTGTGGGGGATTCAGTGATGGTAATGGCATTGAATGTCAAGGGGGTGATGGTTAGATTCTCCCTTGTTGCAGATGGTCATTACCTGACACAAAAATACAGGTATTGGGGACAAAATCAGGGGAAGATACTCTGAACAATGATAAAGCCCTGGTTAGGCCGCAGCTAGATTAATACATCCAGCTCTGATCACCACACATGAGGGGGGATGTGAGAGCCCTGGAGGGGCTGCTGAGGATATTTAGAAGATTAAAGCCTGTGTATTGTCCACACAGACGGGCAGTGAGCTGCTGGACCCTATCCTGTGCTGATTCATTCCTGTCAGATCCTCACACCTTGTTCAAGGCTGTCAGACAGGATGGCACCTGGTGTCCACTCAGTTCCGTGTTCCAGGGAAATATTTAACAGGCCGGTAAACTGCTCAAAGTGACTGATTTGTGCTTCAACTCTGATGGCCGACATGGAACTCTTTATCCACACATTGCATTCCAGACAGCTCCAACCTTTCATCCCAATCCTGGATACCGGAGAGTAGTTTAGTCTCCAGCTAATGCTCATCATTGGGAGACAATTGAAGACCCATTAAAGGGAGGTTCATAGAGTCATCACAGCTCAGGAAGCCATTCGGCCCATGCAGTCCATGCAGATAGACGGCAGTGAGGGATAAACGAAGACAGGACCCCTGGGAAGAGGGAATGGATAGGGCATTGTGGGAATGGGGTAATCCAGAGCTGAATTTCCAGTGTTGGAGGAACCGAGTGGGGCGGCAATTAAGATGTGAGGGATTGGGTGGGAGGGGAAATCGGTACTCTAGAAGGGGAGGGACAGTTTCAATGCCGGGAGATTAGAAACGAATAAGAAACAAATTAAATGAATAGCAGGAGAACGAGAAGGAAGATGAGGAGAATTTGTTTGGACACAAAGAGTTGTTGTGATCTGGAATGTGCTGCACGAACGGATAATGGAAGCAGATTCAATAGCAACTTATCAAAGGGCAATTGGATCAATAATTGACTGGGAACATAATGGCGGGGCGGTGGGTGAAGAGAACAGGTTGAGGAGGCATAATTTAGTAGATCTAACAAAGAGTCAGCAGAGACTCGATGGGCCAAATGGACCCCTACATTGCAAACATATAGTTACTTTAAACACAGTGAAGCATCCCTTTCAACCTCCAACATTTTAATCATTACACAGATCTGTCTCTCTGAATACTAATGAAATAAAGGATGACTTGGGAGGAACATTTAGTCTTTCACTGGAGAAACTGTTGGTCTCAGTTAATGAACAGCTCCATTAACAAGCTCAAGTTGGAGCCAGTGCTCACCGTGTGGTTGTGTGAATATTAACTACAGAATGCTCCAGGCGTTGATATAAAGGGCAGCGTAATCCAGTCACCTCATTGTGACTCTGAGAGGATCAGCAGAAGATGAGGAAAGCACTGCTCTTGCTGCTTGGACTCCTGGTGCTGCTACAGCCCATCGCTGAGGGTGGAGTAGTGAGTCCAAGGCAGAGCCGTGAGTATAACTCCCAGGAGTGAGACAGCAGGAACATTCAGGGAATGAAGAGGAGGCCATTCAGCCTCTTCATGCTACCCATCAATTGGCGTCTTAACTTCATCTGCCCATCTTTGTTCCACAAGCCTTAAAACTTTTCCCAAACAGAAAGCTGTCCATCTCAGTTTAGCACCCTTCCATAAATCACCTTTAAAAGAAAAATAACCATCCTTCTCGATAAAAACCCAAGCAGCTTTCCTAGTCGCCTTGTGCTTCTCATCGACGTGTTGACCCTCGGTTAGATCCTCCATATCCCTCGGTTAGACCACACCTGGAGAACTGTGCACAGTTCAGCTCTCCATATCTCTCGGTTTGACGACTCTCGGAGGACTTTGCACAGTTAGGCTCTCCATATCAGTATTTTAGGTCATACCAGGAGATCTGTGCACAGTTCTGGTCTCTATGTACCTCGGTTAGACAGCACTGAGAGGTCTTTGCACAGTTCTGCTCTCCATGTCCCTCAGATATACCACATCTGGTGCAATGAGCAAACTTCTTGTCTCCATATCCCTTGGTTAGACCACATCTAGAGCACTGTTCACAGTTCTGGGGTCCATATCCCTTGGTTAGACCACAGCTGGTCCACTGGGTACAGGTCTGCTCTCCATATCCCTTGGTTTCGGCGTCCCATAGAGCCCTGTGCGCTGTTCTGTTCTCCATGTCCTTTATCTAGGCCTCACAGACCAAACTGATGATTGTGTAATATCGGGATGTGGCAGTGAAAGGGGGAACTTCACCATTTAGGGTGACACATAATAAATGTTTGAGCGAGAGTCGAGGGCTCTTACTGGTGGCTTCACAGAGGATTCCTTTCTGCATTTCAGGATATTCCTTTGGATGTAACAAAATAGCGGGCACCTGTCGAGAATATAACTGCCTCCCATGGGAGACTTTGTTTCCCAACAAGTGCTATTGGACGTGGGAATGCTGCGTTCAAGGCACTCGAAATCGGATGAGGCAGTGATGGGAAGCCAAGGCCAGTGACTCCAGACACAGTTCAAAGGCCCGTGTCTCCAGCACCGTCTAGAGGCTCCACGGACTGTTTAGGGCCCATGCCCCCTGACCCACTGGTTCCTGGATCATGTGAATAAAACTGGCTGCGTTGGTCACCGCCTCTTTTCTGTGTCTCATTTCTCACTCGGATCAGTGTGTCTCCACATTGACAGGGAGGGAAGGGGGAGGTCAGTCAATGGCAGGGCCACATTCAGGTCCTGTAGCTCCAGCATAATCATTTTCACAGAGTCATGTCTCAGAGCCATTGTCCCAGACGTGTCCATCACCATCCCTGGGTATGTCCCTGTCCCACCGGCAGTGACTCAGTGCTCTGCAGGCGGGAGGGAGTTTCCATTGGAGTCCTCAATATTGACTCATGACATCAGGTCAAACATGGGCAAGAAAATGGCTCCTTCTGATTCTCGTCTACTGCCCTCCCTCAGCCGATGATCCAGCACAAGTGCTCTTGGAGTAAAGGGCTGTTTGTCAGATTGGAGCATGTAGACAGTGCTGTTCCCCCAATTACTGACATCAGGAATACGGTGACATTCCAAACCTTGTCGATGAAACAATACTTGAAGTCATGGCAACCAGTGAGGATAAATAGATACCGATGGAAACAGGATGTAGATAAGAGGTGCTGAGTGGGGAGACAATTGAGATGTGGGGTGTTGGGGGTGGGGGTGTGTTGGGGGATAGGAGGGGGTGGGAGAGATGATAGTGTCTCTAGAAGGAGGGGTGGAGGCTGTATCTCTGGGTGAGCTCAGTCACACCAGAGAAGCACCATGGTCTCACTGGGCACAGTGAGTGATATACACTGACCCTACAAAGGATAGAGTTCACGATGCTGAACACAGCCCCCGGAAATGCCGACTGGAGGATTGTCCGGGCCCCTGACTGCAGACTCACTGTAGGGTGTGGGGTTGGGGAAATTATAGCCCCGGATTTAAAATAAAACACAAATAGCGGTGATGGTGAGAGTGAAACTAGTGGACTGTGGTGAAGACCCACCTGGTTGACTCATGTCCCTTAGGGAAGGGATTCTGCCAACTCAGGAATCCATTCAGCCCATCTAGTCCATGCTGATAGACGGCAGTGAGGGATCAATGAGGTGAGCACACTTGGGAAGAGGGAATAGATAGAGGGTTGTGGGAATGAGGTAGTAGAGAGCAGATTTTCCAGGGTTGGAGGAACCGAGTGGGGAGAGAAATAAGATGTGAGGGGGAGGGTGGGAGATGAGATAGGGGTTTTGGAATGAGGGGTGGAGACTTTATCTCTGGGTGAGCTCAGTCACACAAGAGAAGGATCAGGGTCTCATTGGGAGCAGTGAGTGATACACTGATCCTACAAAGGATAGGCCACACGTGGAGTACTGTGCACAGTTCTTGTCTCTGTATCGCTCAGTTAGACCACACTTAGAGCACTGTGCACCGTTCAGTCCTCTTTTTCCCTTGGCCTGACACACCTGGAGCTCTGTGGACAGTTCTGCTCTCCATATCCCTCGTTTGGACCACATCTGCAGCACTGGGCACAGTTTTGTCCTCCATATCCCTCGGTTGTCCACACTCAAATCACTGTGCACTGTTGACCTTCATATCCCTCGGTTGACCACACTTGGGTACTGTTCTCAATTCTGGTCTCCAAACCCTTGGTTGGACTACATCTGGGCACTGTGCACAGTTCTGGTCTCCAAAACCCTTGGTTAGATGACATTTGGTGCACTGTGCACAGTTCGGGCCCCTATATCCCTTGGTCTGACACACCTGGAGCACTGTGGATAGTTCTGCTCTCCATATCCCTGTTTTGGACCACATCTGCAGCACTGGACACAGTTTTGTCCTCCATATCCCTCGGTTGTCCACACTCCACACTGGTAGAGGAGGTGGATTTGGGCAGCGCTATCGATGGAGCCTTGGTGAGTTGCTGCAGTGCATCTTGTAGATGGTACACACACTGCTGCTACTGTGCGTCGGTGGTGGAGGGAGTGAATGTTTGTGGATGGGGTGCTGATCAAGCGGGGCTGCTTTGTCCTGGATGGTGTCGAGCTTCTTGAGTGTTGTGGGAGCCGCACTCATCCAGGCAAGTGGGGAGTTTTCCATCATATTTCTGACTGGTGCCTTGCCGATGGTGGACAGGCTTTGGGGAGTCAGGAGGTGAGTTACTCTCCGCAGGATTCCCAGCCTCTGACCTGCTCTTGTAACCACAGTATTTATATGGCTGGTCCAGTTCAGTTTCTGGTCAATGGTAACCCCCAGGATGAAGTTAGTGGGGGATTCAGCGATGGTAATGCCATTGAATCTCAAGGGACGATGGTTAGATTCTCCCTTGTTGCAGATGGTCATTACCTGACACTCAAAAATACAGGTATTGGGGACAAAATCAGGGGAAGATACTCTGAACAATGATAAAGCCCTGGTTAGGCCGCAGCTAGATTAATACATCCAGCTCTGATCACCACACATGAGGGGGATGTGAGAGCCCTGGAGGGGCTGCTGAGGGTTTTTAGAAGATTAAAGCCTGTGTATTGTCCACACAGACGGGCAGTGAGCTGCTGGACCCTATCCTGTGCTGATTCATTCCTGTCAGATCCTCACACCTTGTTCAAGGCTGTCAGACAGGATGGCACCTGGTGTCCGCTCAGTTCCGTGTTCCAGGGAAATATTTAACAGGCCGGTAAACTGCTCAAAGTGACTGATTTGTGCTTCAACTCTGATGTCCGACATGGAACTCTTTATCCACACATTGCATTTCAGACATCTCCAACCTTTCATCCCAATCCTGGATACAGGAGAGTAGTTTAGTCTCCAGCTAATGCCCATCACTGGGAGACAATTGAAGACCCATTAAAGGGAGGTTCATTGGGTCATCACAGATCAGGAAGCCATTCGGCCCATCCAGTCCATGCAGATAGACGGCAGTGAGTGATCAATGAGGACAGGGGCCCTGGGAAGAGGGAATGGATAGAGGGTTGTGGGAATGAGTTAATCGAGAGCAGATTTTCCAGGGTTCGAGGTACCGAGTGGGGTGGCAATTAAGATGTGAGGGGTCTGGTGGGAGAGGAACTAGGTTCTCTAGAAGGGGAGGGTTGAGGCTGTACCTCTTTGTGAGCTCAGTCACACCAGAGAAGGATCATGGTCTCATTGGGAGATGTGAGTGATACACTGGCCCTACAAAGGATATACCACATTCGGAGCACTGTGCACAGTTCTGGTCTCCAAATCCCTTGTTTGACAGCAGTTGAAGCATCTTGTGCAGTCCTGGTCTCCATATCTCTTTGTTTGGCCACACTTGGAGCACTGTGTACAGTTCTGGTCTCCATTACTCTTGGCCTGACCACACGTGGAGAACTGTGCACAGTTCTGGTCTCCAGATCCCTCTTTTGATGGCTGTTTAAGCATCTTGTGCAGTCCTGGTCTCCATATCCCCTTGTTTGGCCACACTTGGATCACTGTGTACAGTTCTGGTCTCTATAACTCTTGGCCTGACCACACGTGGAGCACTGTGCACAATTCTGCACTTAATATCCCTTGGCCTTTCCAGACTTGGAGCACTCTGCACTGTTCTGGTTCCGAATCCCTCAGTTAGACCACACTCGGAGCACTGTGCCCAGGTTTGTCCTCCATGTCCCTCGGTTGACAATACTCGGAGCACTGTGCACAGTTTTCCCTCCGTATCCCTCAGTTGACGATGCTCTTAGCACTGTCACAGTTTAGGCCTCCATATCCCTGTTTCCGGACAAACTTGTGCACAGTTATGGGCTCTAGAACCCTTGGCTACACTACACATGAAGCACTGGGCACAGAAATGGTCTCCATTTCACTTGGCCTGGCTACACTGTGCACAGTTTTGGCCTCCATATCCATTGTTTCGACCACACTTAGAGCACTGTGCACAGTCCTGGTGGCCATGTCCCTCATTTGGACCACATCTGGAGCACTCTGCACAGACCTGGTCTCCCTATTCCTCAGTTAGAGCGTGCTTGGAGCATTGTGCACAGTTCTAGTTTCATTTACCCTCAGATGGATTACAGCTGGAGATCTGTGCACAGTTCTGGCCATCATATCCATCGTTTAGACCAATCCTGGAGCACTGTGCACAGTTCTGGCCTATATATCCTTGTCCTGGCCACACTTGAAGCACTGGGCAAAGTTCTGTTTTCGTTTCCCCTCAGGAGGACCACATTTGGAACACTGCGCACAGTCCTGGTCTCCCTGTCCCTCTGTTAGACCACGCACTGTGCACAGTTTCGGTCTCCATATCCCTCGGTTGACCACAATCAGAGCACTGTTAACAGTTCTGGTCTCTAAACCCTCGATTGGACCACATCTGGGCCACTGTGCACAGTTCTCGTCTTCATATCCCAGGGTTAGACCACAATTGCTGCACCGTGGACAGTTCTGGTCTCCATATCCCTTGGCCTGGCCATACTTGGAACACTGTGCACAGTCCTGGTCTCCATATCCCTCATTTAGACCATGCGTGGAGCACTGTGCGCAGTTCTTGTTTCCATATGCCTTGTTAGGACCACGTCTGGAGCACTGTGGAGAGCTCTGGTCTCCATATCCCTTGGCCTGACACTCTTGGAGCACTGTGGACCATTCTGTTCTCCATATCCCTCGTTTGGACCACGTCTGGAGCACTGTGCACAGACCTGGTCTCCCTATTCCTCGGTTAGAGCATGCTTGGAGCACTGTGCACAGTTCTGGCTTCATTTACCCTCAGATGGATTACAGCTGGAGCTCTGTGCACTGTTCTGGTCTTCATATCCCTCGGTTAGACCACAATTGGAGCACTGTGCACAGTCCTAGTCTCCATAACCCTCGGTAAGACCATACAGGGAGCACTGTGCACAGTCCTAGTCTCCATATCCCTCGGTTAGACCATACGGGGAGCACTGTGCACAGTCCTAGTCTCCATATCCCTCGGTTAGACCACGCGGGGAGCACTGTGCACAGTCCTAGTCTCCATATCCCTTGGTTGATGACACTTGGAGCACTGTACATAGTTCTGGCCTCCATATCCCTCTGTTCGGCCATACATGGAGCATTGGACACAGTTATTGTCTCCATATCGCTTTTCCTGGATAAACTTGGAGCACTGTGCAGAGTTCGGGCCTCCATATCCCTCGTTTAGACCACATTTGGATCACTGTGCACACTTCTGGTCTCTATATCCCTCGGCTAGACGACATGTAGAGCACTGTGCACAGCTCTGGCCTCCATTTCCCTTGGTCCGATACACTTGGAGCACTGTGGACAGTTCTGGTCTCAATATCCCTCATTTGGACCACATCTGGATCATTTTGCACAGATCTGGTCTCTATATCCCTCAGTTAGACCCATTTGGAGAACTTTGCACAGTTCTGCTCTCCATATCCCTCAGTTAGACCACACTCGGAGCACTGTACAAAGTTCTGGTCTCTAAATCCCTCAGTTAGTCCACACTTGGAGAACTGTGCACAGTTCTGCTCTCCACATCCCTCAGTTAGTCCACACTTGGACAACTGTGCACAGTTCTGGTCTCTATGCCCCTTAGTTAAACCACAATTGGAGCACTGTGCACAGTTCTGGTCTCCATATCCCTCAGTTAGACCACAATTGGAGAACCGTGCACAGTTCTGGTCTCTATATCCCTCAGTTAGACCACACTTGGAGCACTGTGCACAGTTCTGGTCTCAATATCCCTCAGTTAGACAACACTTGGAGCACTGTGCACAGTTCTGGTCTCAATATCCCTCAGTTAGACCACACTTGGAGAACTGTGCACAGTTCTGGTCTCCATATCCCTCAGTTAGACCACACTTGGAGCACTGCGCACAGTTCTGGTCTCAATATCCCTCAGTTGGACCACACTTGGAGCACTGTGCACAGTTCTGGTCTCTATATCCCTCAGTTAGACCACACTTGGAGCACTGTGCACAGTTCTTGTCTCTATATCCCTCAGTTAGACCACACTTGGAGAACTGTGCACAGTTCTGGTCTCCATATCCCTCAGATAGACCACACTTGGAGCACTGTACACAGTTCTGGTCTCTATATCTCTCAGTTAGACCATACTTGCAGAACTGTGCACAATTCTGCGCTCCATAACCAACACTTATACCACACTTGGACCAATGTGCAAAGTTCTGGTCTCCATATCCCATGTTTTGACCACATCTGGACAACGGTGCACTGATCTGATCTCCATATCCCATTGCCTAGACACTTTAGGAGCACTGTGCACAATTCTGGTCTCCATAATCCATGGTTAGGCCACACTTGGTACAATGTGCACAATTCTGGTCTCCAAACACATTGGTTAGAGCACACATGGAGCGCTGTGCACATTTCTGCTCTCCATATTCCTTGGCCTGGCCACACTTGGAGCACTGTGCACAATTCTGGTCTGCATATTTATATGGCTGGTCCAGTTCAGTTTCTGGTCAATGGTAACCCCCAGGATGTTCATAGTGGGGAATTCAGTGTTGGTAATGCCATTGAACGTCAAGGGGCGATGGTTAGATTCTCTCTTGTTGGAGATGGTCATTGCCTGACACTCATAAGTACAGGTACTAAGTGCAAAATCAGGGGAAGATACTCTGAACAATGATAAAGCCCTGGTTAGGCCGCAGCTAGATTAATACATCCAGCTCTGATCACCACACATGAGGGGGGATGTGAGAGCCCTGGAGGGGCTGCTGAGGATATTTAGAAGATTAAAGCCTGTGGATTGTCCACACAGACGGGCAGTGAGCTGCTGGACCCTATCCTGTGCTGATTCATTCCTGTCAGATCCTCGCACCTTGTTCAAGGCTATCAGACAGGATGGCACCTGGTGTCCGGTCAGTTGCATGTTCCAGGGAAATATTTAACAGGCCGGTAAACTGCTCAAAGTGACTGATTTGTGCTTCAACTCTGATGTCCGACATGAAACTCTTTATCCACACATTGCATTCCAGACATCTCCAAACTTTCATCCCAATCCTGGATACAGGAGAATAGTTTAGTCTCCAGCTAATGCCCATCACTGGGAGACAATTGAAGATTCATTAAAGGGAGGTTCATAGAGTCATCACAGCTCAGGAAGTCATTCGGCCCATCCAGTCAATGCAGATAGACGGCAGTGAGGGATATACAAAGACAGGACCTCTGGGAAGAGGGAATGGATAGAGGCTTGTGGGAATATGGTAATAGGGAGTGGATTATCCAAGGATGGAGGTGCTGAGTTTGGAGGCAATTATGATGTGAGTGGGCAGGTGGGAGAGGAGATAGGGGTTTTGGAATGAGGGGTGGAGACTTTATCTCTGGGTGAGCTCAGTTACACAAGAGAAGGATCAGGGTCTCATTGGGAGCAGTGAGTGATACACTGTCCCTACAAAGGATAGGCCACACGTGGAGAGCTGTGCACAGTCCTTGTCTCTGTATCGCTCGGTTAGACCACACTTAGAGCACTGTGCACCGTTCAGTCCTCTATATTCCTTGGCCTGACACACCTGGAGCACTGTGAACAGTTCTGCTCTCCATATCCCTCGGTTAGATCACACCTGGAGCACTGTGCACTGTTCTGGTCTCCATATCCCTCGGTTAGATCACACCTGGAGCTCTGTGCTCAGTTCTGGTAGATACATCCCTTGGCTGGACCATGAATGCAGCACTATCTACATGTCCTGTATGAACACACTTCAGTTACATGACACTTGGACATTCAGGGATGCTGAATGGTGCCGTCAATGATCTCTTCCTCTCTTGTTCCCAGCCTGGCCTTTCAGATGTGGTGACACTCGAGGAGCCTGAAGATTAATGGAATGTGAGGACACGATGCTTAGGAATTGCTTCTGTTTCTTCAAGTGCTGCAAGGCGGACTGAGTTACACAATTGGAACCTGAACCTGGGTGAGAGTCGTCAGAGTCTCTGACTGAATCTCACTGGAATTTCTGGCATTCAGGCCCCGCTGCCTTGTGTAGATCCAGTGACCCATGACCCACTGCCTTCTGAGTCATGTGAATGAAACTGGCTGTATGGATCACCGCCTCTGGTCCATGTCTCATTTCTCACTCGGATCAGTGTGTCACCCTACTGACAGGGAGGGAGCAGAGGTCAGGGACTGGCAGGGCCACATTGACATCTTGTATCTCCAATATAGTCACACTCACACTATCATTCCTTACAGCCAGTGTCCCAGCCTCATCCTGCACATACTCTGGACATCTCATGTCCCACTGAGAGGACAGGCCCACCAGCCATGATGACTCAGTGACATACAGTCTGTGTAGGCTCGGTCCGGGAATTCCCAACGCTGAATCCACTCACCATAATGTCCGATAGCGTCGAATCCGAAACTGGGAACGCAATCCTCCTGCTGATTGCCACCTACAACCACCCCCTGAGCTGTGGAATCAGCTCTCCTCCATCTTAAACCCCACTTGGAAGAAGCACTGGGTGTAGTGAGGACACAGGGTGCACTCTGGTTGGAGCCTGTATGACCATCACCAAGAGGGGCTCAGCAGCACCATTACACACCCAGGTGCTCGATCTCTGAAAGGCAAACTCTGCTTGAGGCAAGTGGTGAGAGAACCAACCAGTGGTGAAAACAAACTTGACCTTTGTCCTCACCAATCCCCTTGCCGCAGATGCATCTGCCCATGACCGGGGTGGGTAGGAATGAGCACCGCACAGTCTGGGTGAAGACAAAGTCCTGTCTTCACACTGTGGACACACTCCATTGTGTTGTGTGTCACTATCACCCCGCGCTGTCAGGGAGGGAGTTCCAGGATCCAGCTCCGTTCCCCTGTGTGGCTATTTTTGTCTCCTATGCACCCCCTTTCCCATCTCCATCATCCTCTCAAGCTATCTCTCCGTCTCTCTCTCTCTCTCTCTCTCTCTCCCATCCTGCCTCCCCCATCAGCCCAGGTGGTTAAATATTTCTAATTTGAGGCCGCTGCTGGTTTGTTAAATATTTGCCCCTGAAGCGGAACTGCCCTTTCCACAGTCACCATCCTGTCTGACTCCGGTTAGGAATGAGCTGTCCCTGGATATGACCCAGCAGCTCACTGCCTGTCTGTGGGGACAATACACAAACCCTCAACTATTGAGTGTCCAAATATCATCAGATTAATCCATCCAATGCTGTGAAACACTGTGGGGAGATGCTCCATGAGAAGCGTGTGTACACACAGACAAATATACACGCATACAACATGTGACCATGGTAAGGGATTTGAAGAGGATATGGGAATATTGTGGGGAAAGGGAACAGTCATTTCCCATCCCTAATTGCCCCTTGAGAAGGTGGTGGGTGAGCCGTCTTCTTGAGCCGCTGCAGACCCTGTGGTGTAGGTACATCCACAGCGCTGTTAGGGAGGGAGTTCCTGGATTTTGACGGAACGGCCGATATATTTCCAAGTCAGGATGGTGAGTGGCTCAGAGGGGAACTTCCAGGTGGTGGTGTTCCCATGTGTCTGCTGCCCTTGTCCTTCTAGATGGGAAAGGTCGTGGGTTTGCAAGAAGCTGTCCTGGTGAGTCACTGCAGTGCATCTTGTAGATGGTACACACACTGCTGCTACTGTGCGTCGGTGGTGGAGGGAGTGAATGTTTGTGGATGGGGTGCTGATCAAGCGGGACTGCTTTGTCCTGGATGGTGTCGAGCTTCTTGAGTGTTGTGGGAGCCGCACTCATCCAGGCAAGTGGGGAGTATTCCATCATAGTCCTGACTGGTGCCTTGTAGATGGTGGACAGGTTTTGGGGAGTCAGGAGGTGAGTTACTCTCCGCAGGATTCCCAGCCTCTGACCTGCTCTTGTAGCCACAGTATTTATATGGCTGGTCCAGTTCAGTTTCTGGTCAATGTTAACCCCCAGGATGAAGTTAGTGGGGGATTCAGTGATGGTAATGGCATTGAATGTCAAGGGGCGATGGTTAGATTCTCCCTTGTTGCAGATGGTCATTACCTGACACTCAAAAATACAGGTATTGGGGACAAAATCAGGGGAAGATACTCTGAACAATGATAAAGCCCTGGTTAGGCCGCAGCTAGATTAATACATCCAGCTCTGATCACCACACATGTGGGGGGATGTGAGAGCCCTGGAGGGGCTGCTGAGGATATTTAGAAGATTAAAGCCTGTGTATTGTCCACACAGACGGGCAGTGAACTGCTGGACCCTATCCTGTGCTGATTCATTCCTGTCAGATCCTCACACCTTGTTCAAGGCTGTCAGACAGGATGGCACCTGGTGTCCGCTCAGTTCCGTGTTCCAGGGAAATATTTAACAGGCCGGTAAACTGCTCAAAGTGACTGATTTGTGCTTCAACTCTGATGGCCGACATGGAACTCTTTATCCACACATTGCATTCCAGACATCTCCAACCTTTCATCCCACTCCTGGATACAGGAGAGTAGTTTAGTCTCCAGCTAATGCCCATCACTGGGAGACAATTGAAGACACATAAAGGGAGGTTCATAGAGTCATCACGGCTCAGGAAGCCATTCGGCCCATCCAGTCCATGCAGATAGACGGCAGTGAAGGGTAAACGAAGTCAGGACCCCTGGGAGAAGGGAATGGATAGAGGGTTGTGGGAATGAGGTAATCCAGAGCAGAATTCCAGGATTGGATGTACCAAGTGGGGCGGCAATTACGATGTGAGGGGTCTGGTGGGAGAGGAACTAGTTTCTCTAGAAGGGGAGGGTAGAGGCTGTACCTCATTGTGAGCTCAGTCACACCAGAGAAGGATCATGGTCTCATTGGGAGATGTGAGTGATACACTGGCCCTACAAAGGATAGACCACACTTGGAGCACTGTGTACAGTTCCGGTCTCTATAACTCTTGGCCTGACCACACGTGGAGCACTCTGCACAATTCTGCACTTACTATCCCTTGGCCTGGCCACACTTGGAGCGCTCTGCACTGTTCTGGTTCCGAATCCCTCAGTTCGACCACACTCGGAGAACTGTTCCCCGGTTTGTCCTCAATGTCCCTCGGTTGACAATACTTGGAGCACTGTGCACAGTTCTCCCCTCTGTATCCCTCAGTTGACGATGTGCTTAGCACTGGGCACAGTTTAGGGCTCCATATCCCTGTTTTCGGACAAATTTGGATCCCTGTGCTCAGTTATAGGCTCCAGAACCCTCGACTACACCACATGTGAAGCACTGGGCACAGAAATGTTCTCCATTTCACTTGGCCTGGCTACAACTGCAGCACTGTGCACAGTTCTGGCCTCCATATTCATCGTTTAGACCACACTTAGAGCACTGTGCACAGTTCTGCTGGCCATATCCATTGCTTAGACCACACTTCGAGCACTGTGCACAGTTCTGGCCTCCATATTCATTGTTTAGACCATACTTAGAGCACTGTGCACAGTTCTGGTGGCCATATTCACTGTTTATACTACACTTAGAGCACTGTGCACGGTTCTGGCCTCCATATTCATTGTTTAGACCACACTTAGAGCACTGTGCACAGTTCTGATGGCCATATCCCTTGGCCTGACACACTTGGAGCACTGTGGACAGTTCTGGTCATCATATCCATCGTTTAGACCAATCCTGGAGCACTGTGCACAATACTGGCCTGTATATCCCTTGTCCTGGCCACACTTGAAGCACTGTGCACAGTTCTGGTTTCATTTCCCATTCGGAAGACCACATTTGGAGCACTGCGCACAGTCCTGGTCTCCCTGTCCCTCAGTTAGACCACGCACTGTGCACAATTTCGATCTCCATATCCCTCGAATGACCACAGTCAGAGAACTGTTAACAGTTTTGGCTTCCCTATCCCTCGGTTGATGACACTTGGAGCACTGTGCACAGTTCTGGTTCCATATACCTCATTTGGACCACATCTGGAGCACTGTGCACAGACCTGGTCTCCCTATTCCTCAGTAAGAGCGTGCTTGGAGCACTGTGCACAGATCTGGGCGTCATATCCGTTGTTTAGACCAAACCTGCAGCACTGTGCACAATACTGGCCTGTATATCCCTTGTCCTGGCCACACTTGAAGCACTGTGCACAGTTCTGGTTTCGTTTCCCCTCAGGAAAACCACATTTGGAGCACTGCACACAGTCCTGGTCTCCCTGTCCCTCTGTTAGACCACGCACCGTGCACAGTTCTTGTCTTCATCTCCCATGGTTAGACCACACTTGTTGCACTGTGGACAGTTCTGCTCTCCATTTCCCGTGGCCTGGCTACACTTGGAGCACTGTACTCAGTTCTGGTTTCCTTAACCCTCGCATGGATTACAGCTGGAGCACTGTGCACAGTCCTTGTCTGCAAAATCCATGGTTAGGCCACATTGGTGAACTGTGGACAGTTCTGGTCTCCAGACACAATGGTTCGACCACACTTAGAGCACTGTGCATAGGTCTGCTCTCCATTTCCCTTGGCCTGGCCACATTTCGAGCATTGTTCACAGTTCTGGTCTCCGTATCCCTCGGTTTGGCCATGCTTGGAGCAGTCTGCATATTTCTGGTGTCCAAATCCCTCTGCCTGGCCACATCTGGAGCGCTGTGCACAGTTGTGGTGCCCATATCCCTCATTTAAAACACACTTGGAGCACTAGACACAGTTACGGTCTACATAACCCTTGGCCTGGCTACACCGGAGCACTGTGCTCAGTTTTGCTCTCCATGTCGCTGAGTTAGGCCAACCATCGAAGGCTTTGAGTAGTCCTGTTCTCCATGTCCTTTGTCTAGGCCTCACAGACCAAACTGACGATAGTGCAATATCGGTATGTGGCAGTGAATGAGGGACTTTAACATTTAGGCTGACACATAATAGATGTTTGAGTGAGAGTCGAGGATCCTTAATGGTGGCATCAACAGCGGATTCCTTTCTGCATTTCAGGTGTTGTCTCTGCATGTGACAGAATTAAAGGGGGCACCTGTCAATGGGGACAGTGCTGCAGAAACGAGGGATTGACACACCACAAGTGCTATTGGTTGTATGAATGCTGCGTGGTGAAGCGTATCATAAAAGGAGGAATCACGTTTGGGTCAGCAAGGCCCGTGTCTCCAGCACCGTCTAGAGGCTCCACGGACTGTGTAGGGCCCGTGACCCCTGACCCACTGGTTCCTGGATCATGTGAATAAAACTGGCTGCGTTGAGCACCACCTCTTGTCCGTGTCTCATTTCTCACTCGGATCGGTGTGTCTCCACATTGACAGGGAGGGAAGGGGGAGGTCAGACAATGGCAGGGCCACATTCAGGTCCTGTAGCTCCAGCATAATCATTTTCACAGAGTCATGTCTCAGAGCCATTGTCCCAGACGTGTCCATCACCATCCCTGGGTATGTCCCTGTCCCACCGGCAGTGACTCAGTGCTCTGCAGGCGGGAGGGAGTTTCCATTGGAGTCCTCAATATTGACTCATGACATCAGGTCAAACATGGGCAAGAAAATGGCTCCTTCTGATTCTCGTCTACTGCCCTCCCTCAGCCGATGGTCCAGCACAAGTGCTCTTGGAGTAAAGGGCTGTTTGTCAGATTGGAGCATGTAGACAGTGCTGTTCCCCCAATTACTGACATCAGGAATACGGTGACATTCCAAACCTTGTCGATGAAACAATACTTGAAGTCATGGCAACCAGTGAGGACGATAGATATCGATAGAAACAGGACGTAGATAGGAGGTTAGAATGGGCAGAAAAGTGGCAGATGGAATTTTGTAGAGAGGGGTATGAGGTGATGCATTTTGACAGAAGGAATAGGGAGAGGCATTATGGGCTACATGACACAATGTTAAAGAGCGTTCAGAGACAGAGGGATATGGGGTGTTCTGAAATGTTATCTTTGACATTTGGCAGGGCAGGATGAGAGAGCAGTTAGTGAAGCGTGGAGGGTATTGGGCTCCATTGTTTAAAATTCATTCATGGAATGTGGGCATCGCTGGCTGGGCCAGCATTTAATGCCCCTCCCAAATTGCCCCTTGAGAAGGTGGAGGTGAGCTGCTGCAGTCCCTGTGGTGTAGGTACATCCACAGCGCTGTTAGGGAGGGAGTTGCAGGATTTTGACCCAGTGACAGTGAAGGAACGGCCGATATATTTCCAAATCAGGATGGTGAGTGGCTCAGAGGGGAACTTCCAGGTGGTGGTGTTCCCATGTGTCTGCTGCCCTTGTCCTTCTAGATGGTAGAGGAGGTGGATTTGGGTAGCGCTATCGAAGGAGCCTTGGTGAGTTCCTGCAGTGCATCTTGTAGATGGTACACACACTGCAGCTACTGTGCGTCGGTGGTGGAGGAATTGAATAGTTGTTGGATGGCTTGCAAACAAGCAGGGCTGCTTGTCCCAGATGGTGTCGAGCTTCTTGAGTCTTGTGGAAGCCGCACTCATCCAGGCAAGTGGAGAGTATTCCATCATAGTCCTGACTGGTGCCTTGTAGATGGTGGACAGGCTTTGGGGAGTCAGGAGGTGAGTTACTCTCCGCAGGATTCCCAGCCTCTGACCTGCTCTTGTAGCCACAGTGTTTTTATGGTTGGTCCAGTTCAGTTTCTGGTCAATGGTAACCCCCAGGATGAAGTTAGTGGGGGATTCAGTGATGGCAATGGCATTGAATGTCAAGGGAAAATGGTTAGATTCTCTCTTGTTGCAGATGGTCATTACCTGACACTCAAAAATACAGGTATTGGGGACAAAATCAGGGGAAGATACTCTGAACAATTATTAAGCCCTGGTTAGGCCGCAGCTAGATGAATACATCCAGCTCTGATCACCACACATGAGGGGGATGTGCGAGTCCTGGAGGGGCTGCTGAGGATATTTAGAAGATTAAAGCCTGTGTATTGTCCACACAGACGGGTAGTGAGCTGCTGGACCCTATCCTGTGCTGATTCATTCCTGTCAGATCCTCACACCTTGTTCAAGGCTGTCAGACAGGATGGCACCTGGTGTCCGCTCAGTTCCGTGTTCCAGGGAAATATTTAACAGGCCGGTAAACTGCTCAAAGTGACTGATTTGTGCTTCAACTCTGATGGCCGACATGGAACTCTTTATCCACACATTGCATTCCAGACATCTCCAACCTTTCATCCCACTCCTGGATACAGGAGAGTAGTTTAGTCTCCAGCTAATGCCCATCACTAGGAGACAATTGAAGACCCATTAAAGGGAGGTTCATAGGGTCATCACGGCTCAGGAAGCCATTCGGCCCATCCAGTCCATGCAGATAGACGGCAGTGAGGGATAAACGAAGACAGGACCCCTGGGAAGAGGGAATGGATAGGGGTTGTGGGAATGAGCTAATCGAGAGCTGAATTTCCAGGGTTAGATATACCGAGTGGGTCGGCAATTAAGATGTGAGGGGCCTGGTGGGAGAGGAACTAGGTTCTCCAGAAGGGGAGGGTAGAGGCTGTACCTCTTTGTGAGCTCAGTCACACCAGAGAAGGATCATGGTCTCATTGGGAGAAGTGAGTGATACACTGGCCCTACAAAGGATAGACCACACTCGGTGCACAGTGCACAGTCATGGCCCCCATGTCACTCAATTGACCTCAGTTGAGGGGAAATTCTCCAACTGTTCTTACAGTTGGACATTGGAATAATTTCAATGTCGGGAGATTAGAAACGAATAAGAAACAAATTAAAATGATTCGCAGGAGAACGAGAAGGAAGATGAGGAGAATTCCTTTGGACACAAAGAGTTGTTGTGATCTGGAATGTGCTGCCTGAACGGATAATGGAAGCAGATTCAATAGCAACTTATCAAAGGAGAATTGTATCAATAATTGACTGGGAACATAATGGCGGGGCGGTGGGTGAAGAGAATAGGTTGAGGAGGCATAATTTAGTAGATCTATCAAAGAGCCAGCAGAGACTCGATGGGCCAAATGGACCCCTACATTGCAAACATATATTTACTTTAAACACAGTGAAGCATCCCTTTAAACCTCCAACATTTCAATCATTACACAGATCTGTCTCTCTGAATACTAATGAAATAAAGGATGACTTGGGAGGCACATTTAGTCTTTCACTGGAGAAACTGTTGGTCTCAGTTAATGAACAGCTCCATTAACAAGCTCAAGTTGGAGCCAGTGCTCACCGTGTGGTTGTGTGAATATTAACTACAGAATGCTCCAGGCGTTGATATAAAGGGCAGCGTAATCCAGTCACCTCATTGTGACTCTGAGAGGATCAGCAGAAGATGAGGAAAGCACTGCTCTTGCTGCTTGGACTCCTGGTGCTGCTACAGCCCATCGCTGAGGGTGGAGTAGTGAGTCCAAGGCAGAGCCGTGAGTATAACTCCCAGGAGTGACACAGCAGGAACATTCAGGGAATGAAGAGGAGGCCATTCTGCCTCTTCATGCCACCAATCAATTGGCGTCTTAACTTCATCCGCCCATCTTTGTTCCACAACCCTAAAAACTTTTCCCAAACAGAAAGCTGTCCATCTCAGTTTAGCACCCTTCCATAAATCACCTTTAAAAGAAAAATAACCATCCTTCTCGATAAAAACCCAAGCAGCTTTCCTAGTCGCCTTGTGCTTCTCATCGACGTGTTGACCCTCGGTTAGATCCTCCATATCCCTCGGTTAGATCACACCTGGAGAACTGTGCACAGTTCAGCTCTCCATACCTCTCGGTTTGACCACTCTTGGAGCACTCTGCACAGATTTGCTCTCCATATCTCTGTTTTAGGCCACACCTGGAGCTCTGTACACAGATCTGGTCTCTATATCCCTTGGTTAGTCCACACTTGGAGGACTTTGCACAATTCTGCTCTCCATGCCCCTCAGTTATACCACATCTGGTGAAATGTGCAAACTTCTGGTCTCCATATACCTCGGTTAGACCACATCTGGAGAACTGTGCACAGATCAGCTCTCTATATCTCTCGATTTGACCACTCTTGGAGGACTGTGCACAGTTCTGCTCTCTATATCTCTATTTTAGGCCACACCTGGAGCTCTGTGCACAGATCTAGTCTCTATATCCCTTGGTTAGACCACACTTGGAGGACTTTGCACAGTTCTGCTCTCCATGTCCCTCAGTTATATCACATCTGGTGAAATGTGCAAACTTCTGGTCTCCATATACCTCGGATAGACCACATCTGGAACAGTGTTCACTGTTCTGGGGTCCATACCCCTCGGTTAGACCACAATTGGTCCACTAGTAACAGGTCTGCTCTCCATATCCTTTGGTTAGGTGTCCCATAGAGCCCTGTGCACTCTTCTGTTCTCCATGTCCTTTGTCTAGGCCTCACAGAACAAACTGATGAATGTGTAGTATCGGGATGTGGCAGTGAAAGGGGGAACTTCACCATTTAGGGTGACACATAATAAATGTTTGAGCGAGAGTCGAGGGTTTTTACTGGTGACATTAACAGATTATTCCTTTCTGCATTTCAGTAAAGCCCACTGAATGTGAAAGAATATCAGGGGCGTTCTGTCGATGGGGACACTGCAACGAAAATGAGGTTTTGGTATTCACCAGTTGCAATTGGATGTATAAATGCTGCTGGGTGAATCAATCATAAATGTAGCCCACAAGTAATCGGATGAAGCAGCAATGGGAAACCAAGACCAGTGACTCCAGCCCCAATTCAAAGGCCCGTGACTCCAGCACCGTCTAGAGGCTCCACGGACTGTGTAGGGCCCGTGACCCCTGACCCACTGGTTCCTGGATCATGTGAATAAAACTGGCTGCGTTGGTCACCACCTCTTGTCTGTGTCTCATTTCTCACTCGGATCAGTGTGTCTCCACATTGACAGGGAGAGAAGGGGGAGGTCAGACAATGGCAGGGCCACATTCAGGTCCTATGGCTCCAGCATAATCATTTTCACAGAGTCATGTCTCAGAGCCATTGTCCCAGACGTGTCCATCACCATCCCTGGATATGTCCCTGTCCCACCGGCAGTGACTCAGTGCTCTCCTGGCAGGAGGGAGTTTCCATTGGAGTCCTCAATATTGACTCATGACATCAGGTCAAACATGGGCAAGAAAATGGCTCCTTCTGATTCTCGTCTACTGCCCTCCCTCAGCCGATGATCCAGCACAAGTGCTCTTGGAGTAAACGGTTGTTTGTCAGATTGGAGCATGTAGACAGTGCTGTTCCCCCAATTACTGACATCAGGAATACGGTGACATTCCAAAACTTGTCGATGAAACAATACTTGAAGTCATGGCAACCAGTGAGGACGACAGATATCGATGGAAACAGGACGTAGATAGGAGGGCAGAATGGGCAGAAAAGTGGCAGATGGAATTTTGTAGAGAGGGGTATGAGGTGATGCATTTTGACAGAAGGAATAGGGAGAGGCATTATGGGCTACATGACACAATGTTAAAGAGCGTTCAGAGACAGAGGGATATGGGGTGTTCTGAAATGTTATCTTTGACATTTGGCAGGGCAGGATGAGAGAGCAGTTAGTGAAGTGTGGAGGGTATTGGGCTCCATTGTTTAAAATTCATTCATGGAATGTGGGCATCGCTGGCTAGGCCAACATTTAATGCCCCTCCCAAATTGTCCCTTGAGAAGGTGGCGGTGAGCCGCTGCAGTCCCTGTGGTGTAGGTACATCCACAGCGCTGTTAGGGAGGGAGTTCCAGGATTTTGACCCAACAACAATGAAGGAACGGCCGATATATTTCCAAGTCAGGATGGTGAGTGGCTCAGAGGGGAACTTCCAGGTGGTGGTGTTCCCATGTCTCTGCTGCCCTTGTCCTTCTAGATGGCAGAGGAGGTGGATTAGGGCAGCGCTATCGAAGGAGCCATTGAGAGTCGCTGCAGTGCATCTTGTAGATGGTACACACACTGCTGCTACTGTGCGTCGGTGGTGGAGGGAGTGAATGTTTGTGGATGGGGTGCTGATCAAGTGGGGGCTGCTTTGTCCTGGATGGTGTCAAACTTCTTGAGTGTTGTGGGAGCCGCAATCATCCAGGCAAGTGGCGAATATTCCATCATTGTCCTGACTGGTGCCTTGTAGATGCTGGACAGTTTTTGGGGAGTCAGGAGGTGCTTTACTCTCCGCAGGATTCCCAGCCTCTGACCTGCTCTTGTAGCCACAGTATTTATATGTCTGGACCAGTTAAGTTTCTGATCAATGGTGACCCCCAGGATGAAGTTAGTGGGGGATTCAGTGATGGTAATGGCATTGAATGTCAAGGGACGATTGTTAGATTCTCCCTTGTTGCAGATGGTCATTACCTGACACTCAAAAATACAGGTATTGGGGACAAAATCAGGGGAAGTTACTCTGAACAATGATAAAGCCCTGGTTAGGCCGCAGCTAGATTAATACATCCAGCTCTGATCACCACACATGAGGGGGATGTGAGAGCCCTGGAGGGGCTGCTGAGGAGATTTAGAAGATTAAAGCCTGTGTATTGTCCACACAGACGGGCAGTGAGCTGCTGGACCCTATCCTGTGCTGATTCATTCCTGTCAGATCCTCACACCTTGTTCAAGGCTGTCAGACAGGATGGCTCCTGGTGTCCGCTCAGTTCCGTGTTCCAGGGAAATATTTAACAGGCCGGTAAACTGCTCATAGTGACTGATTTGTGCTTCAACTCTGATGGCCGACATGGAACTCTTTATCCACACATTGCATTCCAGACATCTCCAACCTTTCATCCCAATCCTGGATACAGGAGAGTAGTTTAGTCTCCAGCTAATACCCATCACTGGGAGACAATTGAAGACCCATTAAAGGGAGGTTCATAGAGTCATCACGGCTCAGGAAGCCATTCGGCCCATCCAGTGCATGCAGATAGATGGACCCCTGGGAAGAGGGAATAGATAAGGCCTTGTGGAAATGAGCTGAAAGACAGCAGCATTTCAAAGGTTGCAGGTACTGAGTGGGGCGGCAATGAAGATGTGAGGGGGCAGGTGGTAGAGGAGCAAAGTTTTCTAGAAGGGACTGTACAGGCAGTACCTGTGTGTGAGCTCTCACACCACAGAAGGATCATGGTCTCATTGGGAGAAGTGAGTGACACACTGGCCTTACTAAAGATTGACCTTGCTTGGAGCACTGTACGTAGTTCTGTTCTCCATATCCCTCGGTTAGACCACACTCGGAGCACTGTGCACAGATTTAGTCTTCATATCCCCCTGATAGAACACACTCGGAGCACTGTGGACAATTCTGGACTCCATTTTCCTCGTTTGACAGCAGTTGAAGCATCTTGCGCAGTCCTGGTCTCCATATCCCCTTGTTTGGCCACACTTGGATCACTGTGTACAGTTCTGGTCTCTATAACTCTTGGCCTGACCACACGTGGATCACTGTGCACAATTCTGCACTTACTATCCCTTGGCCTGGCCGTACTTGGAGCGCTCTGCACTGTTCTGGTTCCGAATACCTCAGTTAGACCACACTCGGTGCACTGTGCCCAGTTTTGGCCTCCATATCCCTCGGTTGATGACACTCTTAGCACTGTCACAGTTCTGGGCTCCATATCCCTGTTTTCGGACAAACTTGGAGCACCGTGCAGAGTTATGGGCTCCAGAACCCTCTGCTACACCACACTTGAAGCACTGGGCACAGATATGTTCTCCATTTCACTTGGCTTGGCTACAATTGCAGAACTGTGCACAGTTCTGGCCTCCAAAACCAACATTTAGACCACTTTTGGAGCACTGTGCACAGTTCTGTTTTCTATATCCATCGTTTGGACCACATCTAGAGCACTCTGCACAGACCTGGTCTCCCTATTCCTCAGTTAGAGCGTGTTTGGAGCACTGTGCACAGATCTGGCCTGTATATCCCTTGTCCTGGCCACACTTGAAGCACTGGGCACAGTTCTGGCCTGTATATCCCTTGTCCTGGCCACACTTGAAGCACTGGGCACAGTTCTGGTTTCGTTTCCCCTCAGGAAGACCACATCTGGAGCACTGCGCACAGTCCTGGTCTCCCTGTCCCTCTGTTAGACCACGCACCGTGCACAGTTCTTGTCTTCATCTCCCACGGTTAGACCACACTTGCTGCACTGTGGACAGTTCTGGCCTGTATATCCCTTGTCCTGGCCACACTTGAAGCACTGGGCAAAGTTCTGGTTTCGTTTCCCCTCAGGAAGACCACATCTGGAGCACTGCGCACAGTCCTGGTCTCCCTGTCCCTCTGTTAGACCACGCACCGTGCACAATTCTTGTCATCATCTCCTACGGTTAGACCACACCTGCTGCACTTTGGACAGTTCTGGTCTCCAAATCTCTTGGCCTGGCTACACTTGGAGCACTGTGCAGAGTTCTGGTCTCCATATCCCTCGGTTTGGCCACGCTTAGAGCACTCTGCACATTTCTGGTGTCCAAATCCCTCTGCCTGGCCACATCTGGAGCACTGTGCACAGTTGTGCCATCCATATCACTCATTTAAAACACACTTGGAGCACGAGACACAGTTCTGCTCTCCGTCTCCCTTGGCCTGGCAGCACTTGGAGCACCATGCAGAGTTCAGGTCTCCATATCCCTTGGTTCAACGACACTTGGGTCACTGTGTGTAGTTCTGCTCTCCATATCGCTTGGTTAGGCCACCTATCGAACGCTGTGAGTAGTCCTGTTCTCCATGTCCTTTGTCTAGGCCTCACAGACCAAACTGATGATAGTGCAATATCAGGATGTGGCAGTGAAAGGGGGACTTCAACATTTAGGGTGATACATATTAAATGTTTGAGTGAGAGTCGAGGGTCCTTACTGGTGACATCAACAGCGGATTCCTTTCTGCATTTCAGGTGTTGTCTCTGCATGTGACAGAATTAAAGGAGGCACCTGTCAATGGGGACAGTGCTGCGGAAACGAGGGAGTTTCCATTGGAGTTCTCAATATTGACTCATGACATCAGGTCAAACATGGGCAAGAAAATGTCTCCTTCTGATTCTCGTCTACTGCCCTCCCTCAGCCGATGATCCAGCACAAGTGCTCTTGGAGTAAAGGGCTGTTTGTCAGATTGGAGCATGCAGACAGTGCTGTTCCCCCAATTACTGACATCAGGAATACGGTGACATTCCAAAACTTGTCGATGAAACAATACTTGAAGTCATGGCAACCAGTGAGGACGATAGATATCGATGGAAACAGGATGTAGATAGGAGGGCAGAATGGGCAGAAAAGTGGCAGATGGAATTTTGTAGAGAGGGGTATGAGGTGATGCATTTTGACAGAAGGAATAGGGAGAGGCATTATGGGCTACATGACACAATGTTAAAGAGCGTTCAGAGACAGAGGGATATGGGGTGTTCTGAAATGTTATCTTTGACATTTGGCAGGGCAGGATGAGAGAGCAGTTAGTGAAGCGTGGAGGGTATTGGGCTCCATTGTTTAAAATTCATTCATGGAATGTGGGCATCGCTGGCTAGGCCAGCATTTAATACCCCTCCCAAATTGCCTCTTCAGAAGGTGGTGGTGAGCCGCTGCAGTCCCTGTGGTGTAGGTACAACCTTAGGACTGTTAGGGAGGGAGTTCCAGGATTTAGACCCAGTGACAGTGAAGGAACGGCCGATATATTTCCAAGTCAGAATGGTGAGTGGCTCAGAGGGGAACTTCCAGGTGGTGGTGTTCCCATGTGTCTGCTGCCCTTGTCCTTCTAGATGGTAGAGGAGGTGGATTTGTGCAGCTCTATCGAAAGAGCCTTGGTGAGTTCCTGCAGTGCATCTTGTAGATGGTACACACACTGCAGCTACTGTGCGTCGATGGTGGAGGGAGTGAATGTTTGTGGATGGGGTGCTGATCAAGCGCGGCTGCTTTGTCCTGGATGGGGTCGAGCTTCTTGAGTGTTGTGGGAGCTGCACTCATCCAGGCAAGTGGGGAGTATTCCATCATAGTCCTGACTGGTGCCTTGGCGATGGTGGACAGGCTTTGGGGAGTCAGGAGGTGAGTTACTCTCCGCAGGATTCCCAGCCTCTGACCTGCTCTTGTAGCCACAGTGTTTATATGGCTGGTCCAGTTCAGTTTCTGGTCAATGGTAACCCCCAGGATGAAGTTAGTGGGGGATTCAGTGATGGTAATGGCATTGAATGTCAAGGGGCGATGGTTAGATTCTCCCTTGTTGCAGATGGTCATTACCTGACACTCAAAAATACAGGTATTGGGGACAAAATCAGGGGAAGATACTCTGAACAATGATAAAGCCCTGGTTAGGCCGCAGCTAGATTAATACATCCAGCTCTGATCACCACACATGAGGGGGGATGTGAGAGCCCTGGAGGGGCTGCTGAGGATATTTAGAAGTTTAAAGCCTGTGTATTGTCCACACAGATGGGCAGTGAGCTGCTGGACCCTATCCTGTGCTGATTCATTCCTGTCAGATCCTCACACCTTGTTCAAGGCTGTCAGACAGGATGGCACCTGGTGTCCGCTCAGTTCCGTGTTCCAGGGAAATATTTAACAGGCCGGTAAACTGCTCAAAGTGACTGATTTGTGCTTCAACTCTGATGGCCGACATGGAACTCTTTATCCACACATTGCATTCCAGACATCTCCAACCTTTCATCCCAATCCTGGATACAGGAGAGTAGTTTAATCTCCAGCTAATGCCCATCACTGGGAGACAATTAAACACCCAATTAAGGTGGATTCATTGGGTCATCACAGCTCAGGAAGCCATTCGACCCATCCAGGCAATGCAGATAGATGGCAGTGAGGGATCAATGAGGACAGGGGCCCTGGGAAGAGGGAATGGATAGAGGGTTGTGGGAATGAGGTAAAAGGGAGGGAATCTTGCAGGGCTGGAGGTGCTGAGTGGGGAGACAATTGAGATGTGGGGTGTTGGGGGTGGGGGTGTGTGGGGGGATAGGAGGGGGTGGGAGAGATGATAGTGTCTCTAGAAGGAGGGGTGGAGGCTGTATCTCTGGGTGAGCTCAGTCACACCAGAGAAGGACCATGGTCTCACTGGGCACAGTGAATGATATACACTGACCCTACAAAGGATAGAGTTCACGATGCTGAACACAGCCCCCGGAAATGCCGACTGGAGGATTGTCCGGGCCCCTGACTGCAGACTCACTGTAGGGTGTGGGGTTGGGGAAATTATAGCCCCGGATTTAAAATAAAACACAAATAGCGGTGATGGTGAGAGTGAAACTAGTGGATTGTGGTGAAGACCCACCTGCTTGACTCATGTCCCTTAGGGAAGGGAATCTGCCATCTCAGGAATCCATTCAGCCCATCTAGTGCATGCTGATAGACGGCAGTGAGGGATCAATGAGGTGAGCACACTTGGGAAGAGGGAATAGATAGAGGGTTGTGGGAATGAGGTAGTAGAGAGCAGATTTTCCAGGGTTGGAGGAACCGAGTGGGGAGAGAAATAAGATGTGAGGGGCCGGCTGGGAGAGGAGATAGGGGTTTTGGAATGAGGGGTGGAGTCTTTATCTCTGGGTGAGCTCAGTCACACAAGAGAAGGATCAGGGTCTCATTGGGAGCAGTGAGTGATACACTGTCCCTACAAAGGATAGGCCACACGTGGAGAACTGTGCACTGTTCTTGTCTCTGTATCGCTCGGTTCGACCACACTTAGAGCACTGTGCACCGTTCAGTCCTCTATATCCCTTGGCCTGTCACACCTGGAGCACTGTGGACAGTTCTGCTCTCCATATCCCTCAATTAGACCACACTCGGAGCACTGGGCAAAGTTCTGGGCTCCAAATCCCTCAGTTAGACCATACTCGGAGCACTGTGCACAGTTCTGGGCTCCAAATCCCTCAGTTAGACCACACTCGGAGCACTGGACAAAGTTCTGGGCTCCAAATCCCTCAGTTAGACCATACTCGGAGCACTGTGCACAGTTCTGGCCTCCTTATGCCTTTGTTCAGCCACACCTGGAACACTATACACAGTTATGGCCTCCATATCCCTTGGCCTGGCCACATTTGGAGCACTGTGAACTGACCTCGCCTCCAAATCCCTCGGAGCGCTGTGAATAGTTTGAGCCTCCATAACCATCGGATCACCATACCCAGAGCACTTCATGGCACTTGGAGTACTGTGGACAGTTCTGGTCTCCATATCGCATGGTTAGTGCACCCATCGAGTGCTGTGATTAGTCCTGTTCTCCATGTCCTTTGTCTAGGCCTCACAGACCAATCTGATGATAGTGCAATATCAGGATGTGGCAGTGAATGAGGGCCTATAACATTTAGGGTGACACATAATAAATGATTGAGTGAGAGTCAAGGGTCCTTACTGGTGACTTCAACAGCGGATTCTTTTCTGCATTTCAGGTGTTGTCTCTGCATGTGACAGAATTAAAGGGGGCACCTGTCAATGGGGACAGTGCTGCAGAAACGAGGGTTTGACACGCCACAAGTGACTCATTGCTTTGCAGGCAAGTGGGGAGTATTCCATCATAGTCCTGACTGGTGCCTTGTAGATGGTGGACAGGCTTTGGGGAGTCAGGAGGTGAGTTACTGTCTGCAGGATTCCCAGCCTCTGAACTGCTCTTGTAGCCA
This sequence comes from Isurus oxyrinchus, assembly GCA_026770705.1. Lineage (NCBI taxonomy): Eukaryota > Metazoa > Chordata > Chondrichthyes > Lamniformes > Lamnidae > Isurus > Isurus oxyrinchus. The sequence continues at coordinate 5,078,195 of JANJGN010000045.1, forward strand.
CAGTGTTTATATGGCTGGTCCAGTTCAGTTTCTGGTCAATGGTAACCCCCAGGATGAAGTTAGTGGGGGATTCAGCGATGTTGATGGTATTGAATGTCAAGGGACGATTGTTAGATTCTCCCTTGTTGCAGATGGTCATTACCTGACACTCAAAAATACAGGTATTGGGGACAAAATCAGGGGAAGATACTCTGAACAATTATAAACCCTGGTTAGGCCGCAGCTAGATTAATACATCCAGCTCTGATCACCACACATGAGGGAGGATGTGAGAGCCCTGGAGGGGCTGCTGAGGATATTTAGAAGATTAAAGCCTGTGTATTGTCCACACAGACGGGCAGTGAGCTGCTGAACCCTATCCTGTGCTGATTCATTCCTGTCAGATCCTCACACCTTGTTCAAGGCTGTCAGACAGGATGGCACCTGGTGTCTGCTCAGTTCCGTGTTCCAGGGAAATATTTAACAGGCCGGTAAACTGCTCAAAGTGACTGATTTGTGCTTCAACTCTGATGTCCGACATGGAACTCTTTATCCACACGTTGCATTCCAGACATCTCCAACCTTTCATCCCAATCCTGGATACAGGAGAGTAGTTTAGTCTCCAGCTAATGCCCATCACTGGGAGACAATTGAAGACCCATTAAATGGAGTTTCATAGAGTCATCACGGCTCAGGAAGACATTCGGCCCATCCAGTCCATGCAGATAGACAGCTCTGAGGGATAAATAAAGAGAGGTCCCCAGGGAAGAGGGGTTGGATAGAGGGTTGTGGGAATGAGTTAATCGAGAGCAGAATTTCCAGGGTTGGATGTACCAAGTGTGGCGGCAATTAAGATGTGAGGGGGCGGGTGGGAGAGGAACTAGGTTCTCTAGAAGGGGAGGGTAGAGGCTGTACCTCTTTGTGAGCTCAGTCACACCAGAGAAGGATCATGGTCTCATTGGGAGATGTGATTGATATACTGGCCCTACAAAGGATAGACCACACTTGGAGCACTGTGCACAGTTCTGGTCTCCATATCCCCTTGTTTGGCCACACTTGGAGCACTGTGCACAGTTCTGGTCTCTATAACTCTTGGCCTGACCACACGTGGAGCACTGTGCACAATTCTGCACTTACTATCCCTTGGCCTGGCCACACTTGGAGCGCTCTGCACTGTTCTGGTTCCGAATCCCTCAGTTAGACCACACTCGGTGCACTGTGCCCAGGTTTGTCCTCCATGTCCCTCGGTTGACAATACTCGGAGCACTGTGCACAGTTTTCCCTTCCGTATCCCTCAGTTGACGACGTGCTTAGCACTGTCAGAGTTTTGGCCTCCGTATCCCTGTTTTCGGACAAACTTGGAGCACTGTGCACAGTTCTGGTCTCCGTATCCCTCAGTTGATGACGGGCTTAGCACTGTGCACAGTTTTCCCCTCTGTATCCCTCAGCTGATGATGCTCTTAGCACTGGGCACAGTTCAGGCCTCCATATCACTGTTTTCGGACAAACTTGGAGCACTGTGCACAGTTATGGGCTCCAGAACCCTTGGCTACACCACACTTGAAGCACTGGGCACAGAAATGGTCTCTATTTCACTTGGCCTGGCTACAACTGCAGCACTGTGCACAGTTCTGGCCTCCATATTCATCGTTTAGACCACACTTAGAGCACTGTGCACAGTTCTGATGGCCATATCCATCGCTTAGACCACACTTAGAGCATTGTGCACAGTTCTGGCCTCCATATTCATTGTTTGGACCACACTTAGAGCACTGTGCACAGTTCTGGCCTCCATATTCATTGTTTAGACCACACTTAGAGCATTGTGCACAGTTCTGATGGCCCTATCCATCATTTAGACCACACTTAGAGCACTGTGCACAGTCCTGGCCTCCATATCCCTTGGCCTGAAACACTTGGAGCACTGTAGACGGTTCTGTTCTCCATAACCCTCATTTGACGACACTTGGAGCACTTTGTACATCTTGAAGTGTTCAGCATCGTGAACTCTAACCTTTGCAGGGTCAGTGTATATCACTCACTGTGCCCAGTGAGACCATGGTCCTTCTCTGGTGTGACTGAGCTCACCCAGAGATACAGCCTCCACCCCTCCTTCAGTTGTGTAAAATACATTGTAGCATTCTGACTGAGAGGCAGACAGGCAGCTAGACAGACAGACAGACAGACAAACAGAGAGAAAGATAGAGAGAGACAGACAGACAGACTGACAGACAGACAGATAAACAGACAGACAGACAGACAAACAGAGAGATAGAGATGGACACACAGGCAGATAGGCAGGTATAAAGTCAGACAGACAGGCAGACAGAGTGACAGACAGACAGACAGTCAGATGGACAGCTATACAGTCAGACAGACAAGCAGACAGAGTGACTGACTACAGACTGTCAGAGAGACAGGCAGACAGACAGACAGTCAAAGGGACAAAGTGAGAGAAAAGGAGAGAGAAAAGGAAAAGCAGATAAAGAGAGAAATAATAAAATGAAGATTTGGGTTTATATGGAACCCTTCACCAGGGCAATGCAACATTCATCACAGTCAATTACCTCACATTGAAGGACAGTCACTGTTTTAATCCACAATATGTGACAGCCAGTTTGTGCACAGCAAGATCCCAGCAACAATGCAATACTGACTGGATAATATGTGATCGTGGTGTTGGCCGATGGATAAACATTGGCCCCAGGACACCAGGTAGAGCTCCCCAACTCTTCTCCCAATAGAGATCGTGGGAGATTTCCGAGGATGGGAGATTAGGGAACCAATAGAAACAGATTTTATTTCATTGACAAAAGAACTAGATGGAGGATGATGAGAGTTTCCGTTTATTAAAGGAGTTTTTGTGAACTGGAACTCGCTGCCTGAAGGGACATTCAGAGAAGATTGAACAGTAATCTTCAGAAGAGGAATTGGATGAATAATTGAGTGGGAAAATGTTGCATAGCTAAGGACAAAGCACAGAGGAAACTGGGAATAATGAGATAACATGATCAAGGTGCTAGCATAGGCACCATGGGTCAAATGGCCTCCGTCTCTGTTGTATGATTCTGATTAAAAACACAGCTAACAATTCCTATGAACCTTTGTCAGCTCAATCATTATTCAGATCTGTCTCTCTTCTTATTAATAAAGAAACCTACTTGATTCCAGTTAATGTTGGACTCAGTTAGTGAACGTTCCCTTCAACGTGTCCAAGTTAGAGTCTACCCACTCTGTGTGTGTGTGATTATTAACTACAGAATGCTCTGTGTGTACATATAAAGAGCGTCTGTGCTCCTGCTATCTCATTGTGACTGGGAGGAGATCAGCGGAGAATGAGGAAAGCACTGCTTTTGCTGCTTGGGTTCCTGGTGCTGGTGCAGCCCATCACTGCCGATGGAGGAGTGAGTGCAACGTCTACATTGGGAAGTGAGTACATCTCTCAGTGCTCAATTTATAGAAACACAGATGGGAAGCAGGAGACTTTTCAACCCACCAGGACTGTGCTGGCAGTCAGTTGTGTAAAATACATTTTAGCTACAGGTTAGCTCTGAATGTACATCAGTTAGACTAAACTTGGGCCCTCGAGGGCCATGACTGTTGACATCAATGAAGTCTTCCTCTCTCTTTCCTAGGTCGAGCCTTGGGATGTAGTGACACTGGAGGCTCCTGTAGACCACTCGGGTGCAAGGAAGGTGAGACAGAGACGAAGGAGAAATGCTTCCTCGTTTTTAAGTGCTGCAAGGCTGACTGAGTAACAAAAAGGGGAAATGTCCCCCTGTGAGAGCCACCTGAGGTTCTGATTGAAGCTATCTGTAATTCCTGTCATTCTGCTTCTGACACATTGTGTGGATCCAATGACACCTGGCCTACTGCTTTCTGAATCATGTGAATAAAACTGGCTGCATCGATCACCGCCTCTTGTCCGTGTCTCATTTCTCACTCGGATCGGTGTGTCTCCATATTGACAGGGAGGGAGGGGAGGTCAGACAATGGCAGGGTCACATTGACATCTTATAACTCCAATGTAGACACACTCACAGAAACATAACGTAAAGACAATGCGCTAATCCCGTGCCCCCCATTCCCTGGGTATCCCGTGTCCCTCTGACAGGACTGTCCCCACCAGAGGTGAAAGAGCAGTGACATACAGTCGGGAGAGGCTGGTCCTGGGAGTCCTCAACAAGACCACAGTCTGTCTGATGTCACAAGACATGAGGGCAAACAGGGGAATGGACACCTCCTGCTGACTCCCACCTACCGCTCTCCCGAATCTAATCAATCTCTCCCCCTCCATGTTAAACACCACATGGAGGAAGCACTGAGCGTATCGAGGGCACATAATGTTCTCTGCTGTGGGACCTGCATGTCCATCACCAAGAGTGTCTCAGGGTCACCAGCCATATAAATACTGTGGTCACAAGAGCAGGTCAGAGGCTGGGGATGATGTGGCAAGTAACTCACCTCCTGACTCTCCAAAACCTGTCCACCATCTACAAGGCACCAGTCAGGATTTTGTTGGAATAATCCCCACTTGCCTGGATGAGTGCAGCTCCCACAACACTCAAGAAGCTCGACACCATCCAGGACAAAGCAGCCCCGCTTGATCAGTACCCCACCCACAAACATTCACTCCCTCCATCACCGACGCACAGTAGCAGCAGTGTGTGTACCATCTACAAGATGCACTGCAACTACTCACCAAGTCTCCTTCGACAGCGCTGCCCAATTCCACCTCCTTTACCATATAGAAGTCAAGGGCAGCAGACACATGGGAACACCACCACCTGGAAGTTCCCCTCTGAGCCACTCACCATCCTGACTTGGAAATATATCGGCTGGTCTTTAACGTCGCAGGGTCAGAATCGTAGAACTCCTTCCCTAACAGCACTGTCTACATGCTCCAATCTGACATACAGCCCCTTACTCCAAGAGCACTTGTGCTGGACCATCGGCTGAGGGAGGGCAGTAGATGAGAATCAGAAGGAGACATTTTCTTGCCCATGTTTGACCTGATGTCATGAGTCAATATTGAGGACTCCAATGGAAACTCCCTCCCGCCTGCAGAGCACTGAGTCACTGCCGGTGGGACAGGGACATACCCAGGGATGGTGATGGACATATCTGGGACAATGGCTCTGAGACATGACTCTGTGAAAATGATGATGCTGGAGCTACAGGACCTGAATGTGGCCCTGCCATTGTCTGACCTCCCCCTTCCCTCCCTGTCAATGTGGAGACACACCGATCCGAGTGAGAAATGAGACACAGACAAGAGGCGGTGATCAATGCAGCCAGTTTAATTCACATGATCCAGGAACCAGTGGGTCAGGGGGTACAGGTCCTACACAGTCCATGGAGCCTCTAGACAGTGCTGGAGTCACGGGCCTTTGAATTGGGTCTGGAGTCACGGGCCTTGGTTTCCCATTGCTGCTTCATCCATATCTCATATGCTTCAACAAGCAGCATTTAGTTTTCGAAGAGCAGTTGCCGACTATCCAAACCTCATCTCCGTGGCAGTGAACCATTCGACAGGTGGCCCCTGATATTCTTTCACATTGAGTGGACATTCCTGAAATGCAGAAAGGAATCCGCTGTTAATGTCACCAGGAAGGATCCTTGACACTCACTCAAACATTTATTATGTGTCACCCTAAATGGTGAAGTTCCCCCTTTCACTGCCACAACCCGATATTGCACTATAATCAGTTTGGTCTGTGAGGCCTAGACAAAGGACATGGAAAACAGAGCAGCGCACAGGGCTCTATGGGACGCCAAACTAAGGGATGTGGAGAGCAGACTGTACCCAGTGGTACTATTGTGGTCTAACTGAGGGATATGGAATCCAGATCTGTGCACAGAGCTCCAGGTGTTGTCTAAGATAGTGATATGGAGAGCTGAACTGAGCACAGTCCTCCAAGTGTGGTCTATCCGAAGGATACAGAGACCAGAACTGTGCACAGAGCTCCAAGTGTGCCCTAAAATAGTGATATGGAGAGCTGAACTGTGCACAGTCCTCCAAGAGTGGTCAAACCGAGAGATATGGAGAGCTGAACTGTGCACAGTGCTCCAGGTGTGGTCTAACCGAGGGATATGGAGCGCTGAACTGTGCACAGTTCTCCAGGTGTGGTCTAACCGAGGGATATGGAGAGCTGAACTGTGCACAGTTCTCCAGGTGTGGTCTAACCGAGGGATATGGAGGATCTAACCGAGGGTCAACACGTCGATGAGAAGCACAAGGCGACTAGGAAAGCTGCTTGGGTTTTTATCGAGTAGGATGGTTATTTTTCTTTTAAAGGTGATTATGGAAGGATGCTAAACTGAGATGGACAGCTTTCTGTTTGGGAAAAGTTTTAAGGGTTGTGGAACAAAGATGGGCGGATGAAGTTAAGACACCAATTGATGGGTAGCATGAAGAGGCTGAATGGCCTCCTCTTCATTCCCTGAATGTTGCTGCTGTGTCACTCCTGGGAGTTATACTCACGGCTCTGCCTTGGACTCACTACTCCACCCTCAGCGATGGGCTGTAGCAGCACCAGGAGTCCAAGCAGCAAGAGCAGTGCTTTCCTCATCTTCTGCTGATCCTCTCAGAGTCACAAAGAGGTGACTGGATTACGCTGCCCTTTATACCAACGCCTGGAGCATTCTGTAGTTAATATTCACACAACCACACGGTGAGCACTGGCTCCAACTTGAGCTTGTTAATGGAGCTGTTCATTAACTGAGACCAACAGTTTCTCCAGTGAAAGACTAAATGTGCCTCCCAAGTCATCCTTTATTTCATTAGTATTCAGAGAGACAGATCTGTGTAATGATTGAAATGTTGGAGGTTTAAAGGGATGCTTCATTGTGTTTAAAGTAAATATATGTTTGCAATGTAGGGGTCCATTTGGCCCATCGAGTCTCTGCTGGCTCTTTGATAGGTCTACTAAATTATGCCTCCTCAACCTGTTCTCTTCACCCACCGCCCCGCCATTATGTTCCCAGTCAATTATTGATCCAATTGCCCTTTGATAAGTTGCTATTGAATCTGCTTCCATTATCCATTCAGGCAGCACATTCCAGATCACAACAACTCTTTGTGTCAAAAGGAATTCTCCGCATCTTATTTCTCGTTCTCCTGCTAATCATTTTAATTTGTTTCCAATTAGTTTCTAATCTCCCGACATTGAAATTATCCCAATGTCCAACTGTAAGAACAGTTGGAGAATTTCCCCTCAACTGAGGTCAATTGAGTGATATGGAGGCCATGATGGGTGCACTGTGCACCGAGTGTGATCTAACTGTGGGATATGGAGACCCGAACAGTGCACAGGACAACAAGTGTTGTCTATCCTTTGTTGGGCCAGTGTATCACTCACTTCTCCCAATGAGACCATGATCCTTCTCTGGTGTGACTGAGCTCACAAAGAGGTACAGCCTCTACCCGCCCCTTCTAGAGAAATAGACCCTCTCCCTCCTGCTCCCTCACAGCTTAATTGCCGCCCAACTAGGAACCACTAACTATGGAAATTCTGCCCTCGATTACCTCATTCTCACCAATCACTATCCAACGCCTATTCCCAGAGGTTCTGTCTTTGTTTATCCCTCACTGCCGTCTATCTGCATGGACTGGATGGGTCTAATGGTTCCTGAGCTGCGATGACTCTATAAACCTCTCTTTAATGGGTCTTCAAATGTCTCCCAGTGATGGGCATTAGCTGGAGACTAAACTACTCTCCTCTATCCAGGATTGGGATGAAAGGTTGGAGATGTCTGGAATGCAATGTGTGGATAAAGAGTTCCATGTCGGCCATCAGAGTTGAAGCACAAATCAGTCACTATGAGCAGTTTACCAGCCTGTTAAATATTTCCCTGGAACACGGAACTGAGCGGACACCAGGTGCCATCCTGTCTGACAGCCTTGAACAAGGTGTGAGGATCTGACAGGAATGAATCAGCACAGGATAGGGTCCAGCAGCTCACTGCCCGTCTGTGTGGACAATACACAGGCTTTAATCTTCTAAATATCCTCAGCGGCCCCTCCAGGGCTCTCACATCCCCCCTCATGTGTGGTGACCAGAGCCGGATGTATTAATCTAGCTGCGGCCTAACCAGGGCTTTATCATTGTTCAGAATATCTTCCCCTGATTTTGTCCCCAGTACCTGTATTTTTGAGTGTCAGGTAATGACCATCTGCAACAAGGGAGAATCTAACCATCGCCCCTTGACATTCACTGCCATTACCATCATTGATTCCCCAATAAATTCATCCTGGGGGTTACCATTGACCAGAAACTGAACTGGACCAGCCATATAAATACTGTGGTTACAAGAGCAGGTCAGAGGCTGGGAATCCTGTGGACAGCAACTCACCTCCTGACTGCCCAATGTCTGTCCACCATCGACAAGGCACCAGTCAGGACTATGATGGAATGCTCTTGACTTGCCTGGATGAGTGTAGCTCCCATAACACTCAAGAAGCTCGACACCATCCAGGACAAAGCAGCCCCGCTTGATCAGCACCCCATCCACAAACATTCACTCCCTCCACCACCGACGCACAGTAGCAGCAGTGTGTGTACCATCTACAAGATGCACTGCAGCGACTCACCAAGGCTCCTTCGATAGCGCTGCCCAAATCCACCTCCTTTACCATCTAGAAGGACAAGGGCAGCAGACACATGGGAACACCACCACTTGGAAGTTCCCCTCTGAGCCACTCACCATCCTGACTTGGAAATATATCGGCCGTTCCTTCACTGTTGCTGGGTCAAAATCCTGGAACTCCCTCCCTAACAGCGCTGTGGATGTACCTACACCACAGGGACTGCAGCGGCTCACCACCACCTTCTCAAGGGGCAATTTGGGAGGGGCATTAAATGCTGGCCGAGCCAATGATGCCCACATTCCATAAATGAATTTTAAGCAATGGAGCCCAATACCCTCCATGCTTCACTAACTGCTCTCTCATCCTGCCCTGCCAAATGTCAAAGATAACATTTCAGAACACCCCATATCCCTCTGTCTCTGAACGCTCTTTAACATTGTGTCATGTAGCCCATAATGCCTCTCCCTATTCCTTCTGTCAAAATGCATCACCTCATACCCCTCTCTACAAAATTCCATCTGCCACTTTTCTGCCCATTCTGCCCTCCTAACTACGTCCTGTTTCCATCGATATCTATCGTCCTCACTGGTTGCCATGACTTCAAGTATTGTTTCATCGACAAGTTTTGGAATGTCACCGTATTCCTGATGTCAGTAATTTGGGGAACAGCACTGTCTACATGCTCCAATCTGACAAACAGCCCTTTACTCCAAGAGCACTTGTGCTGGATCATCGGCTGAGGGAGGGCAGTCGACGAGAATCAGAAGGAACCATTTTCTTGCCCATGTTTGACCTGATGTCATGAGTCAATATTGAGGACTCCAATGGAAACTCCCTCCCACCTGCAGAGCACTGAGTCACTGCCGGTGGGACAGGGACATACCCAGGGATGGTGATGGATACGTCTGGGACAATGGCTCTGAGACTTGACTCTGTGAAAATGATTTAGCTGGAGCTACAGGACCTGAATGTGGCCCTGCCATTGTCTGACCTCCCCCTTCCCTCCCTGTCAATGTGGAGACACACCGATCCGAGTGAGAAATGAGACACGGACAAGAGGCGGTGACCAACGCAGCCAGTTTTATTCACATGATCCAGGAACCAGTGGATCAGGGGTCATGGGCCCTACACAATCCGTGGAGCCTCTAGACAGTGCTGGAGTCACGGGCTTTGCTGACCCAAACGTGATTCCTCCTTTTATGATACGCTTCACCACGCAGCATTCATACAACCAATAGCACTTGTGGTGTGTAAAACCCTTGTTTCTGCAGCACTGTCCCCATTGACAGGTGCCCCCTTTAATTCTGTCACATGCAGAGACAACACCTGAAATGCAGAAAGGAATCCGCTGTTGATGTCACCAGTAAGGACCCTCGACTCTCACTCAAACATTTATTATGTATCACCCTAAATGTTGAAGTCCCTCTTTCACTGCCACAGCCTGATATTGCACTATCATCAGTTTGGTCAGTGAGGTCTAGACAAAGGACATGGAGAACAGGACCACTCACAGCCTTCGGTTGGTGTCTCATCCAAGCGGTATGGAGATTAGAACAATGCACAGTGCTCCGAGTCTGGTCTAACGGATGGATCTGGAAACATAACTGTACAATATGCTTCGAGTGTGGCCAGGCAAAGGGAAATTGAGAGCAGAACTGTGCACAGCGCTCCATGTGTGGCCAGGCCAATGCATATGGAGACCAGAATTGTACACAGTGCTCCAAGTATGGTCTATCCGCGGGATATTGAGAGCAGATACTGTGCACAGTTCTCAGAGAGTGACATATCCTTTGTAGGGCCAGTGTATCTCTCTATTCCCCCTATGAGACCATGATCCTTCCCTGGTGTGACTGACACATTCACAGGTATTGCCGCTACCCTGCGCTTCTAGAGAAGTTATTTCCTCAACCACCTGTTCTCTCACATCTCCATTGCTGACCCACTCGGTATCTCCAACCTTGGAAATTCTGCTCACTATTACCCCATTCCCACAAGCCCCTATCCATTCCCGCTTTTCAAGGGCTCTGTCCTCATTGATCCCTCACTGCTGTCTATCTGCATGGACTGGATGGGCTGAATGGCTTCCTGAGCCGTGATGCCTCTATGAAACTCCCTTTAATGGGTCTTCAATTGTCTCCCAGTGATGGGCATTAGCTGGAGACTAAACTACTCTCCTGTATCCAGGAGTGGGATGAAAGGTTGGAGATGTCTGGAATGCAATGTGTGGATAAAGAGTTCCATGTCGGCCATCAGAGTTGAAGCACAAATCAGTCACTTTGAGCAGTTTACCGGCCTGTTAAATATTTTCCTGGAACACAGAACTGAGCGGACACCAGGTGCCATCCTGTCTGACAACCTTGAACAAGGTGTGAGGATCTGACAGGAATGAATCAGCACAGGATAGGGTCCAGCAGCTCACTGCCCGTCTGTGTGAACAATACACAGGCTTTAATCTTCTAAATCTCCTCAGCAGCCCCTCCAGGGCTCTCACATCCCCCCTCATGTGTGGTGATCAGAGCTGGATGTATTAATCTAGCTGCGGCCTAACCAGGGCTTTATCATTGTTCAGAGTATCTTCCCCTGATTTTGTCCCCAATACCTGTATTTTTGAGTGTCAGATAATGACCATCTGCAACAAGGGAGAATCTAACCAACGCCTCTTAACATTCAATGCCATTACCATCACTGAATCCCCCACTAACTTCATCCTGGGGGTTACCATTGACCAGAAACTGAACTGGACCAGCCATATAAACACTGTGGCTACAAGAGCAGGTCAGAGGCTGGGAATCCTGCGGAGAGTAACTCACCTCCTGACTCCCCGAAACTCGTCCATCAACAAGGCACCAGTCAGGATTATGTTGGAATACTCCCCACTTGCCTGGATGAGTGCAGCTCCCACAACACTCAAGAAGCTCGACACCATCCAGGACAAAGCAGCCCCGCTTGATCAGCACCCCATCCACAAACATTCACTCCCTCCACCACCAACGCACAGTAGCAGCAGTGTGTGTACCATCTACAAGATGCACTGCAGTGACTCACCATGGCTCCTTCAATAGCGCGGCCCAAATCCACCTCCTCTACCATCTAGAAGGACAAGGGCAGCAGACACATGGGAACACCACCACCTGGAAGTTCCTCTCTGAGCCACTCACCATCCTGACTTGGAAATATATCGGCCGTTCCTTCACTGTCGCTGGGTCAAAATCCTGGAACTCCCTCCCTAACAGCGCTGTGGATGTACCTACACCACAGGGACTGCAGCGGCTCACCACCACCTTCTCAAGGGGCAATTTGGGAGGGGAATTGAGTGCTGGCCTTGCCAGCGATGCCCACATTCCATAAATGAATTTTAAACAATGGAGCCCAATACCCTCCACACTTCACTAACTGCTCTCTCATCCTGCCCTGCCAAATGTCAAAGATAACATTTCAGAACACCCCATATCCCTCTGTCTCTGAACGCTCTTTAACATTGTGTCATGTAGCCCATAATGCCTCTCCCTATTCCTTCTGTCAAAATGCATCACCTCATACCCCTCTCTACAAAATTCCATCTGCCACTTTTCTGCCCATTCTGCCCCCCTATATACGTCCTGTTTCCATCGATATCTATCGTCCTCACTGGTTGTCATGACTTCAAGTATTGTTTCATCGACAAGTTTTGGAATGTCACCGTATTCCTGATGTCAGTAATTGGGGGAACAGCACTGTCTACATGCTCCAATCTGACAAACAGCCCTTTACTCCAAGAGCACTTGTGCTGGATCATCGGCTGAGGGAGGGCAGTGGACGAGAATCAGAAGGATCCATTTTCTTGCCCATGTTTGACCTGATGTCATGAGTCAATATTGAGGACTCCAATGGAACCTCCCTCCCACCTGCAGAGCACTGAGTCACTGCCGGTGGGACAGGGATATACCCAGGGATGGTGATGGACACGTCTGGGACAATGGCTCTGAGTCATGTCTTTGTGAAAATGATTATGCTGGAGCTACAGGACCTGAATGTGGCCCTGCCATTGTCTGAACTCCCCCTTCCCTCCCTGTCAATGTGGAGACACACCGATCCGAGTGAGAAATGAGACACGGACAAGAGGCGGTGACCAACGCAGCCAGTTTTATTCACATGATCCAGGAACCAGTGGGTCTGGGGGCACGGGCCCTACACAGTCCGTGGAGCCTCTAGACGGTGCTGGAGACACGGGCCTTTGAACTGGGTCTGGAGACACTGGCCTTGGCTCCCCATCACTGCTTCATCCGATTTCGAGTGCCTTGAACACGCAGCATTCCCACGTCCAATAGCACTTGTTGGGAAACAAAGTCTCCCATGGGAGGCAGTTATATTCTCGACAGGTGCCCGCTATTTCGTTACATCCAAAGGACTATCCTGAAATGCAGAAAGGAATCCTCTGTGAAGCCACCAGTAAGAGCCCTCGACTCTCGCTCAAACATTTATTATGTGTCACCCTAAATGGTGAAGTTCCCCCTTTCACTGCCACATCCCCATATTACACAATCATCAGTTTGGTCTGTGAGGCCTAGACAAAGGACATGGAAAACAGAACAGCGCACAGGGCTCTATGGGACGCCTAACCAAGGGATATGGAGAGCAGAATTGTACCCAGTGGACCAATTGAGGTCTAACCAAGGGATATGGACCCCAGAACTGTGAACAGTGCCCGAGATGTGGTCTAACCAAGGGATATGGAGACCAGAAGTTTGCTCATTGCACCAGATGTGGTATATCTGAGGGACATGGAGAGCAGAACTGTGCAAAGACATCTAAGTGCTGTCTAACCGAGGTACATAGAGACCAGAACTGTGCACAGAGCTCCAGGTATGACCTAAAATACTGATATGGAGAGCCTAACTGTGCAAAGTCCTCCGAGAGTGGTCAAACCGAGAGATATGGGGAGCTGAGCTGTGCACAGTTCTCCAGGTGTGGTCTAACCGAGGGATATGGAGGATCTAACCGAGGGTCAACACGTCGATGAGAAGCACAAGGCGACTAGGAAAGCTGCTTGGGTTTTTATCGAGAAGGATGGTTATTTTTCTTTTAAAGGTGATTTATGGAAGGGTGCTAAACTGAGATGGACAGCTTTCTGTTTGGGAAAAGTTTTAAGGGTTGTGGAACAAAGATGGGCGGATGAAGTTAAGACGCCAATTGATGGGTAGCATGAAGAGGCTGAATGGCCTCCTCTTCATTCCCTGAATGTTCCTGCTGTGTCACTCCTGGGAGTTATACTCACGGCTCTGCCTTGGACTCACTACTCCACCCTCAGCGATGGGCTGTAGCAGCACCAGGAGTCCAAGCAGCAAGAGCAGTGCTTTCCTCATCTTCTGCTGATCCTCTCAGAGTCACAATGAGGTGACTGGATTACGCTGCCCTTTATATCAACGCCTGGAGCATTCTGTAGTTAATATTCACACAACCACACTGTGAGCACTGGCTCCAACTTGAGCTTGTTAATGGAGCTGTTCATTAACTGAGACCAACAGTTTCTCCAGTGAAAGACTAAATGTTCCTCCCAAGTCATCCTTTATTTCATTAGTATTCAGAGAGACAGATCTGTGTAATGATTGAAATGTTGGAGGTTTAAAGGGATGCTTCACTGTGTTTAAAGTAAATATATGTTTGCAATGTAGGGGTCCATTTGGCCCATCGAGTCTCTGCTGGCTCTTTGATAGATCTACTAAATTATGCCTCCTCAACCTGTTCTCTTCACCCACCGCCCCGCCATTATGTTCCCAGTCAATTATTGATCCAATTCCCCTTTGATAAGTTGCTATTGAATCTGCTTCCATTATCCGTTCAGGCAGCACATTCCAGATCACAACAACTCTTTGTGTCCAAAGGAATTCTCCTCATCTTCCTTCTCGTTCTCCTGCTAATCATTTTAATTTGTTTCCAATTAGTTTCTAATCTCCCGACATTGAAATTGTCCTTCGCCTTCTCGAGTACCTAGTTCCCCTCCCACCCGTCCCCTCACATCTTAATTGCTGCCCCACTCGGTTCCTCCAACCCTGGAAATTCTGCTCTCGATTACCTCATTCCCACAAACCACTATCCATTCCCTATTCCCAGGGGTCCTGTCATCGTTTATCCCTCACTGCCATCTATGTGCATGGTCTGGATGGGCTGAATGGCTTCCTGAGCCGCGATGACTCTCTGAACCTCCCTTTAATGGGTCTTCAGTTGTCTCCCAGTGTTGGGCATTAGCTGGAGACTAAACTACTCTCCTGTATCCAGGATTGGGATGAAAGGTTGGAGATGTCTGGAATGCAATGTGTGGATAAAGAGTTCCATGTCGGCCATCAGAGTTGAAGCACAAATCAGTCACTTTGAGCAGTTTACCGGCCTGTTAAATATGTCCCTGGAACACGGAACTGAGCGGACACCAGGTGCCATCCTGTCTGACAGCCTTGAACAAGGTGTGAGGATCTGACAGGAATGAATCAGCACAGGATAGGGTCCAGCAGCTCACTGCCCATCTGTGTGGACAATACACAGGCTTTAATCTTCTAAATATCCTCAGCAGCCCCTCCAGGGCTCTCACATCCCCCCTCATGTGTGGTGATCAGAGCTGGATGTATTAATCTAGCTGTGGCCTAACCAGGGCTTTATCATTGTTCAGAATAAGTTCCACTGATGTTGCCCTCAGTACCTGTATTTTTAATTGTCAGGTAATGACCATCTGCAACAAGGGAAAATCTAACCATCGCCCCTTGACGTTCAATGGCATTACCATCACAAAATCCCCCAGTATCAACATCTTGGAGGTTACTATTGACCAGAAACTGAACTGGACCAGCCATATAAATACTGTGGCTACAAGAGCAGGTCAGAGGCTGGGGTTGCTGTGACGAGTGACTCACCTACTGACTCCCTAAAACCTGTCCACCATCTACAAGGCACAAGTCAGGATTTTCTTGGAATACTCTCGAGTTGACTGGTTGAGTGTGGCTCCCACAACACTCAAGAAGCTCAACACCATCCAGGACAAAGCAGCCCCGCTTGATCAGCACCCCATCCAGAAAAATACACTCCCTCCACCACAGACGCACAGTGGCTGCAGTGTGTACCATCTACAAGATGCACTGCAGCAACTCACTAGGGCTCCTTTGAGAACATCATGCAAACCGATGACATCTAACAACTGGAAGGACAAGGGCAGCAGACACATGGGAACACCACCACCTGGAAGTTCCCCTCTGAGCCACTCACCATCCTGACTTGGAAATATATCGGGCGTTCCTTCACTGTTGCTGGGTCCAAAACCAGGACCTCCTTCCCTAACAGCGCTGTGGATGTACCTACATCACAGGTACTGCAGCAGCTCACCACCACCTTCTCAAGGGGCAATTTGGGAGGGGCATTAAATGCTGGCCTAGCCAGCGATGTCCACATTCCATGAATGAATTTTAAGCAATGGAGCCCAATACCCTCCACGCTTCACTAACTGCTCTCTCATCCTGCCCTGCCAAATGTCAAAGATAACATTTCAGAACACCCCATATCCCTCTGTCTCTGAACGCTCTTTAACATTGTGTCATGTAGCCCATAATGCCTCTCCCTATTCCTTCTGTCAAAATGCATCACCTCATACCCCTCTCTACAAAATTCCATCTGCCACTTTTCTGCCCATTCTGCCCTCCTATCTACGTCCTGTTTCCATCGATATCTATCGTCCTCACTGGTTGCCATGACTTCAAGTATTGTTTCATCGACAAGTTTTGGACTGTCACCGTATTCCTGATGTCAGTAATTGGGGGAACAGCACTGTCTACATGCTCCAATCTGACAAACAGCCCTTTACTCCAAGAGCACTTGTGCTGGATCATCGGCTGAGGGAGGGCAGTAGACGAGAATCAGAAGGAGCCATTTTCTTGCCCATGTTTGACCTGATGTCATGAGTCAATATTGAGGACTCCAATGCATTCGCTGCTCCAAATTCGCACTCCTCTATGATTGGGAGACTAAAGGAGAATTGGGTGACTGCTTTGCAGAGCACTTTGCGTCTGTCCACAAGCATTACCCAGACCTTCCTGTCGCTTGCCATTTCAACACCTCACCCTGCTCTCATGCCCACATGTCTCTCCTTGGCTTGCTGCATTGTTCCAGTGAAGCCCAACGCAAACTGGAGGAACAGCACCTCATCTTCCGACTAGGCACCTTACAGCCTTCCGGTCTGAATATTGAATTCAACAACTTCAGACCATGAGCTCTCACCTCTTTCCTCACCACATTTTAATCCCTTTCCCTATATTCTTTTTTTTTACCCCCTTATTTTTATTTATTCTTAATTTGATTCATTTATTATCTCAATTTTTAATCCCTCTATCTGCCCTAATTTCTTTCCAGGTCTAATTGAATGATTCAACGTTCGAATGTGTAAATCTCTGTTCCTCAGTGAGGCATTCTAGACTTTGACTGGATAAAGGCAGTTAAAGAGGGCAGTCACGTCCCTGAGAGAATGAGAGAGTCAGATACACAGAGGCAGAGACAAGAAGCGAGAGAGAGAAAGTGAGACAAGAAAGGCAAGAGAGAGAGAGACAAGAGAGAGGTTTGTGAGAGTGAATGAGAGAGAGAGAGAAGGACCGAGAGATAAGGAGAGTGAGAGAGAGAATGAGGCAATGAGAGGGAAAGAGAAAGAGAGAGTGAGAGAGAGAGAGAGAGAGGAGTTAGAGACAAGAAGAGGGAGGCAGAAATTGAGACAATGAGAGAGAGTCAGAGAGAGGGATGGAGGTATTGAGAGAGAGAGACAAGGAGCGTGAGACAAGGGGAGAGAGAGAGAGAGAGGGATGGAGGTATTGAGAGAGAGAGACAAGGAGAGTGAGACAAGGGGAGAGAGAGAGAGTGAGAGACAAGAAGATGGAGGCAGACATTGAAACAATGAGAGAGAGAGACAGAGAGAGGGATGGAGGTATTGAGAGAGAGAGAAAAGGAGAGTGAGACAAGGGGAGAAAGAGGGAGAGAGAGAGCTAGAGAGACAGAGACTCGAATAATTGCAATTCAATGATTGAATAACCACAGCATTGGGACCAGCATTTAGGCGACTGTTTTAGGTGTTGTTTTTGGACTGATGGTTCCTATTTTTGAGTGAACAGGGTCAATGCTGGAACGAAACTTGTTAGCTAACGATGTGAT
Source organism: Isurus oxyrinchus (assembly GCA_026770705.1). Lineage (NCBI taxonomy): Eukaryota > Metazoa > Chordata > Chondrichthyes > Lamniformes > Lamnidae > Isurus > Isurus oxyrinchus. The sequence goes on from JANJGN010000045.1 coordinate 5,095,917, forward strand.
CAGAATTGTCCAGTGGAAACTCAGCGCTAAATATAGACTGTACAGGAGGGAATTAACTCATTTCAAAGCCTGTTTGTTCAGGTTTAAAATAAATAAGCTGCAACTTCAAATTCCCGGAGGTGTTCCCACAGAGTATTAATTAAAGGCTGTGCGAATGTCTCGCCCCACAGTTTAATACAGAGAGATTGTCACAAGACAAAGGGACAAATCACTTCAGTGAGAATATGATTGAAAAGTTCAACAGCTTCAAAAAAATATATTACCTGATCTTGGCAATCATTGGTGTACCCGGTAAGTGAATCTAAACAGTGAATGTCTGTGAGGATGTCTGTGAGCTGATCTGTGATTTTATTCTGCTTCTCATAACATGACATATATGGTGGATCCATATGGGCAGTGGGAGCATTTTCTCCAGTCAAATACCCTGAATTATCTCCACGATTCATTATATTGCCCCAACTGAAGATCAAGTTCAGCTTATAATTTGCATAGAGTCGGTAATATCAAGTGATATTCTCCAGTGGAACCTAACGTTCTATTATCTGTAAGTGTACAATTGCACTGAGTGTGGGTCACTAGCTGAAGTGGAGCACCCAGCCACACTGCCGATGGGTGACTGGGAATATGTGTTAGTGCAAAACTGCAGAGGCTGTGGGTCACTAACCCGTGGAGTGAAGAGCTGGGGAGGGGATACCAAGTGACCATGTATTACCGGGAGTAACTGTTTAGGGGAGACCTGTGCTGAATTTGGTTCAATAACTGGTATGAAACAAACTGGTTTGGTTGTGAATGATTGTTTAGGGTGATGGGTCTCTCCGTTTCATGTAGCTCTCTCTCTCTCTTTTGTTTTTACGGATGTAACCTTTTGAACGATGGGTGGATTATTGCTGTGACTTGTGTAAGTGTAAATGTATACAGTGAAAATTATTGATGTGGGTCTGTCACCGACTGAACTGTTCAAGAGAAACAGATATTTACTGTCAGGTAAACAGGAGAGTAAAACAGACTCATGAATAAAGTCAGAAAATGTGGCGTCAAGGGACAAGTGGCCGAAAGGATTACTGGCTGTATTCAGGACAGAAAGCAGACAGTGGGAATAAAGGGTGGTTATTCAGGGTGACAGAAGGTGGGAAGTGGTGTTCCACAAGGTTCAGTTCTGGGATCAGTGCTCTTCAAAATGCATTCAGGAGTTGAATTTTGTAATCAAAACACAATTTCCAAAATTACAGATGAAACCAGCTTGAGACGGGGTGTGGTCAATACTGAGGAGGATTGTAAAAGTAGATCATTGACGATAAATCCACATCAAACCTTAGCCAGAGCACATACTGAATACTGGATACAGTTCAGTTCAGGTATTATAGAGCCAAGGGGACAGAGGCACTGCCAAGGGTGCAGAGACAGTGTAGATCGGTCATGTCAGATATGCGTGGGTATCAATATCAGCAACGGATAGACAGGCTGTGACTTCATCTCTTGAAAATGGAACGCTGAGGGGTGTGCTGATTAGAAGTGTAAAATGAAGAAAGGGTTTTATAGAGTGGACACAGAGAGAATATTTCTTCCTGTGAGGAGGGACATAAACAGAGGCCATCGATATGAGAGAGTTACCAAGAAAGCCGATAGGGAGTTCAGAGGGAACTGCTTCACCCAAAGAGCGGTGAGAATGTGCAACTCGCTACCACACAGAGTGATTGACGTGAACACTGTAGATTCATTTAAGGGAATATGAACAATGATGTGAGGGAGAAGGAAGAAGAGGGTTACGATGTCAGATTTAACTGAGGAAATCTGGGCGGAGTCTCCGCTGGATCATCAACACTGAAATGAGCTGCTTAGGGCGAATGGCCTGTTTCTGTTCTTTATATCCGACCCATCAGATTTCATGCTTCCCCGTCTGAATTTATTAACTCGGGATTTCGCACGATGGGGTTGGGTTGGGGAGGGATTTGGAGTATTAATTTCAAGGTTAAGCCTCTGACAGGGTCCAGAATGATCTATTTTGTTGGTTGAATATTGGCCTTATAGAGCGTGAATGTTTAATCAGTTAATTTCCAGTCTCTTTCCCCTTCTCTCTCTTACAGTTAATTTACTGGCGATTGTGATCCTAACCCGGGGAAAGTGTGGTCTCTCCACCTGCACCACTCGCTACCTGGTGGCCATGGCAACGGCGGACCTACTGGTCATTACCACTGAGGTCATCATGTGGAGGGTCACTTACTATTATTTGGGAGTGAGTTTCCTGCTCATCACCCCTGTGTGTAGAGTTCTCGCTGTCCTGACTCGTGCAGCCACAGACTGTTCTGTCTGGTTCACCCTCACTTTCTCCTTTGACCGATTTGTGGCCATTTGTTGCCAGAAGCTGAGAACAAAATATTGCACCGGGAAAACGGCGGCTGTGGTCCTGGCAACAACCGGCATCCTGCACTGTTTAAAAAACATCCCGCACCACTTTACACAGGAAGCTGGAGTGATGATGGGAAATATACCCTGGTTGTGTTATACAAAGCCAAGCTATTTTACTAACCCTGGGTGGGTGGGATTTGACGGGTTTGACACGGTTTTAACCCCAGCGCTCCCATTCACTTTAATCCTGCTGCTCAACGCTCTGACAGTCAGACACATCTTAGTGACCAGTCGGCTCCGTAAGGGGCTGAGGAGTCAGAGCCGGGGAGAGAATCGCCGTGACCCAGAGATGGAGAGCAGGAGGAAGTCTGTGATTTTACTCTTCACCATCTCCGCCAGCTTCGGATTGCTGTGGTCGGTGTATGTTACCGATTACTTATTTTATACCATTACGGGAACAGATCCCAGTGATTACACAGACTCTGAATCTATATGTAGACAATTCGGGATGATGCTGCGGTGCTTAAGTTGCTGCACAAACACATTTATTTACGGGGTGACTCAGTCCAGGTTCAGAGAGCAGCTGAAGGATGCAGTGAAATATCCGCTAGCATCATATATTCACTTGTCGAAGAATCAAAACAACTGGAAATAGCCCAGAGGCGGCGTTCCCGCTTTCCCGGCAATGAATGGACTATTTAACCACAAACTTCCAATTGGCAACGGGCCAGTGAGCAGCTGAGCCCTGGTGGGGAGGTGAAGGCTCAGGAACGGATGTAAAAGGGACGGGAGATGGGTCAAAGCATCCCCTCTGCTGGAACCGGCACATGGAACAGAAACCAAACCGGATTGTACAGAGTCGTCGCCGAACTTCCATAGTATCAGCTGTCCCAGATGTTGATTCTGCTTTGGGGGAATGCAATTCGGGAGCCCCGCACAGCCACTAACAGGGACTTTATTCATGGGAACAGGAGAAGGTCATTCAGCCCTCGAGCCTGCGACACAATTACATACGATCATGGCTGATCTCACAATTCAGTGACATTGACCCTCCCCATCATGAACCTGGGAACAGGATCCTCTGCACTCACTGTCGAAACGAAGACTGATATCACAGGACAGCTGTAAGCTCATTGGTTGGTAGGTAACTGCGAGTCTGAGCTACTTATTCTAAGTTTATTTCAGATTAAAGGTGACCACTGGGGCACAAGATCAGAGGCCCAACACTTCGCCTTCAGCTCAGCAGATTACGCCCTCACCTCAATGAATTTCAGGCTCGGCATGATGCTGAACTCTTCTTCCGCCGTCTTCGTCTCCGGGCTCACTTCCTCTCCCAGTTCAACGGATCCTTTTACCCATCTCCAATATTCTCCCTCCACCTGGACCCCTCCCTCTGGATTCTTACCTTCTCTCGATCTTTTCATTGAGAACTGTCGGCGCGACATTAATCGTCTCAATTTCTCTGCTCCTCTCACCCATTCTAACCTGTCTCTCTCTGAACTTACTGCACTCCATTCTCTCAGGTCCAACCCTGACATTGTCATCAAACCCGCTGACTGGGCGACCGCTTTGCAGAACACCTGCGGTCTGTCCGCAAGAATGACCCAAACCTCCCTGTCGCTTGCCATTTTAGCACTCCACCCTGCTCTCTTGCCCACATGTCTGTCCTTGGCTTGCTGCATTGTTCCAGTGAAGCCCAACGCAAACTGGAGGAACAACACCTCATCTTCCGACTAGG